>JBBUKS010000002.1:4607323-4645323 GCA_038050645.1 Hedychium gardnerianum | reverse complement strand
GAGCGGGTGAGGTGCTTCCAAGCATTGGGGGCGCCTCTAATGTTTGAGCGCTTGAGGCACCTCCATTCGATGGGGGTGCCTCCAGCGCTTGGCATGTGAGGCACCTTCAGCAGCTCTGGGGCGCCTCCATTCCTTCTGATCGCCTAGGTTGAGCTCACCCAAACCCAACTTTGACCTTCTCCTAGAGCAGGCTTCCTCACCCGGCTTCTCATCCCTCGGATCGCGTCCTTCTCGCCTCGCGTCCCTCGGATCGCGTCCTTCTCGCTCCACTGGTGTACTCTTCCGCAACTTCTCATCCCTCGGATGCACCAAGCCCGTCAATTCGCTTCCCGTGCCATCCTTCTCATCTGCTACATCTTCTTCTCGACTTCTTGTGTTCATAAGTTCATGCACGCTTAGACACAAAGATCAAACCACACAGGACCTAACTTAACTCGGTTGATCACATCACAACTACCTCTGGGTGCATATAATCTCCTCCTTTTTTATGTGCATCAACCCGAGTTCAAGTTAGGGTAAACAAAAACATAAGGTTTTAATAGATTAACTACATAACCAAAATATTGCAATAAAGTACAAAAAGAAATTAAAATTAACTCCCCCTTAACTTAACATTAGTTCTCCCCCTTTGATCACATCAAAAAAATTGGGGAAGTATTAAATAATAGGAAAAAAACTTGAAAAAATTTAATTGAGGATGTATACATGAGATAAAAAATATGTGTATTTTTACCATAATTATTTTTAAGAAAATATTTTTTTAACAATTAAATCATAGATTTCCAAAAAAATAATTTCAAAATTATTTTTAAGTTTATAAAAATATTGGAATTTTTTCTCAATGTTTAGAATTACTAATCTGATTCTAGAAAAAAAATGTCACAAGAAAACTATTTTTTCTTATAGAGGAAAGTATTTTTCTTTACATAATTGAAGATCTTTTAAGATAATAAATTAAAAATAAAATTTGATGGCGAAAAATCTAATTTTTTTTAAACATTTAAACTATAACGGTTATTCATAGAAAAATTAAAATTTTCAAAAATAAGTCTCCGAAAATTTTTAATTTTAAAATTCACTTTTTGTTAAAATAAATCATAAAAATTCATGAAATAGTCAGAAACTTTTGAATTTTTTTTGTAACAGAAAACATGAAATTATATCATTGAAAAATATAACATGAAAATTAATCAAATAGAAAGATGACAAAGACAATTTTGCAAGCAAAATGTTAATTATTTCAACCATTTTATTTTCTAGCATTCACAAAAAGATAATCTAATAAGTTAGAACAGATTTTAGAACCTAAAATAAATTTCTACCTACTGAATTAATCAAGTATTTTCTAGGAATATCATAATTTGAGAACTTTCTAATTTGGCCCATATGGTTTCTAACATACCAATTAAGTCTTTCATAATTTTTAAAATTTTGAACTTGATTTGAACTTGAGCACGCGGAAGTCTTTTTCAATATTTCTATTTTTTCTTTTAAATTTGCATTTTTAATTTTGAGTTTATCAAATTCCGAGAGTGGACATGCATTTGTTAATTTAATTCTTAATTCAATATTATCTTTTTTTAATGCAACATACTTGGTCCTTAATTTGCATATAGATCTAGATATCATTTTCATGCTATTATATAACTGGTTAGGAGGTAGAAGACGTACCTCACTTACTGTGTTAAATTCATAATTCGACACTCCCCCTTCATCGCTGCTCTCTTTGGAAGTACCTCCCACTTCATCGATGCTCTCCTCTTAGTGACTGGCCATTAGTACTAGTCCAGCATACTCCTCTGTCTCAGATTCTTCTGAGGACGAGTCATCCCACGTAGCTTTGAGGTTCTGATGCTTGACTTTTCTAGATCCTTTCTCCTTTTATTTCTTCTTCAATTTGGGGCAGTTGTCCTTGATGCGCTCTTCTTCATCGCAGTTGTAGCATCTTACCTTTCTCTTTCTTCGAAGAAATTTCTTAGCCTGCGACTTATTAAAATTATCAGTTTTAAAAAACTTATTTAATTTTCTTACCATATAAGCTTCTTCTTCATCGTTAGATGAAGATTCTGAGTTTTGTTCGATGTTGTTGGCATTCAGTGCTAGATTCTGGTCCAGTTCCTTTTCTTTTCTTAGACCTGCAATTCTAGATTCATGAAATTCAAAAGTAGAAAATAAATTTTCTAAAATACTTACCTCAAGGTCCTTGGAGATATAGTAGGAATCTACTATTGTGTCCATTACGGGATTCTCGGGAATACATTTAGAGCATACCTTAGGGAGTCTCATTTTGTTACCATTTCTTCGAGGTTGGTGAGTCCGATGATCAGTTCGATTTTTGCGTGCAGTTGAGCTACCTTTTCTCCCTTTTCCATCCGAATGTTCGTTAGTTGATTCCGAAGTAGGTCTCGTTTTGCTAGTTTTACCTCCGAGGTTTCTTCATGAAGCTTTAGGAGCTTCTCCCGGAGTTCCTTTGCCGATTTGTAAGTGCCAATATAGTTGACTTCTTGAGGTGGTAGTACACTTAGCAGATGGAACTCTGCTTTTCCGTTGGCCACAAAATCGATCTACTGCTTCTTGTTCCAAAGGTATTCTTCCTTTTCTTCTCCGTTCTCATCTTTGGGAGCTTCAAAATCATATTTAATAGTAAGTAGAATATCAAAGTCGATTTTGAAAAATACCTCCATTCGGCGTTTCCATATAGCGAATTTCCATATTTAATAGTAACCTTCTAGCTGTGCCATATAGATTTCCTTGTCATGGTTATCATTAATGAAAGCTATTTTTACATCCATCTAATGTAATTTCAAGTCAAAATGTGCTACTATAGCTAAAATGACACAAATTGATACACATTTCACAACATGAGAAAATGTCTCTTCAAAATTAATATCCTCTTGTTGGGTATATCTTTTTACAACTAGATGAGTTTTGTATCGATTAATCGATCCAATTTTTTTTCTTAATTTTAAGAATCCACTTATTTCCAATAGTCTTTCGGCTTGGAGGAAGATCGACTAATTCCCAAACTTGGTTCTTTTTCATAGACTCCATTTTTTTCATCCATTGAAACTTTCCACTTTTCTCTAACTGGGCATCTCAATGCTTCCACAACTGTTTGAGGTTCCCTATCGTCAACTGAGAGAATCATTAATGTTTCATTCTCAATATCAAACCTTTTTATGAGGAATCATCTTACTACTACTTCCTAGGTTGGATAGTTGAGAAATCATCTCATTAATTGACAAACCACTCCCACTGAGTTAACTAGATTCAATCATCTCTTGTGATACCTCGTTCGTTGATAAAGTAACATTCTCCTCTTCGTCTATTGTAAAAAGAGGAATTGTCTAATCAACGTCACCTCTCACTAGGAACTCTATTTCGAGGAAGGTTGCATCTCTCGACTCTATTTCAGATATGGTTTCATCCTATTGCTTATCAATGAAAATATAACCCTTACAGGTATCAGAATACCTCACAAAGATACACTTTTTATCCCTGAGTATTTATTTTTCATATTTATGAGTCTTATCATGAACATAGGTAGCTGACCCTCAAGGTCTCAGATTACTCAAATTTAATTTTCTATCTATCTAACATTCATATGAAGTAGATGGAATAGATTTAGAAGATACTCGGTTAAGTATATAGGTTGCTGCTAATAATGAATCTCTCCAATAAGAAATTGACAAATTAGCTTGAGCCATCATAAACCTAACCATATCTAGAAGAGTTTGATTTCTTCTTTCAACAACCCTATTTTGGTGTAGAGTTCCTGGGATTGTTAGTTGTCTAATAATCCCTCTATCATTACACATTATCTTGAACTGATTAGACAAATATTCACCTCCACGGTTAGTGCGTAAAGTTCTAACCTTATGATCTAATTGATTCTCAATTTCGTTCAAATAACGTTTGAAATAATCTAATGTTTTATATTTATGAGAAATCAAATACGCATGACCAAAACGTGTGAAGTCATAGATAAATATAATGAAATAGGAATCTTCATGTCTATCCTTCACATTCATTGAACTACAAATATCCAAATGAATTAATTGCAATGGAAATTCAGCTCTAATAGCCTTATCAAATGGTTTCTTAGTTGTTTTTCCAGCAAGACAATGCTCACATACAGACAAGTTTATCTTAGCATGAGTACCTAGCATGCCGCCTTTAGCTAATCTATTCATACGTTCTTGTCCAATATGTCCTAATCTAGTATGCCAAACTTTATCATTAACTTCAACATCTCTAGTTAAAGCAATCTTTGAAAAACAACCATCAATACCATAATCATTATCCAATTTTACATCAAGAACCATGAAACCATTTGTTAAAAAATCATATCCAATTAACATAGAGTTAATACGAAGTTACACACACTGATTATAAAAATTCATACAATATGAGAAATCAAGAAGACAATTAACAGAAATCAAATTCCTTTGAATCT
Source organism: Hedychium gardnerianum (assembly GCA_038050645.1). NCBI lineage: Eukaryota > Viridiplantae > Streptophyta > Magnoliopsida > Zingiberales > Zingiberaceae > Hedychium > Hedychium gardnerianum. The sequence goes on along the minus strand of JBBUKS010000002.1, from coordinate 4,640,867 downwards.
CAGGAGCATAAAGGATATCATGTAGAAACAAGGTACGTCCACCACATAGGTTGAGTTTGCAAATGTCAACTCCTTTGACTTAAATCCTTGTATTATTTCCCATATATATCCATTTGTTATCAGCTAATACCCGATGGTACTCCATAAATGTAGCTCGCTCATGAGCTACATGGTTTGTTGCTCATGAATCTATAATTCACAAAGGATAAAAATTAGTTAACAACACTATACTAGCAACATGATATTCATGAATTGAAGATAAATATGTATCTACCTTTCTCAGCTCGGTACATTCCCGAGCAAAGTGGCCCTTCTTGCCACAGTTATAGCAAGTTAGCTTTCTTTTAGGTTTCAGTCCATGCTTCTTCCCTTGAAATTTCTTCTTGTTTGGGCCCAACCCAACAACAACAGAGCATTACTATCTTTCTTTCCTTTTCCCTTCTTGAACTATTTTCTCTTTTTCTTGGATCCGGATGCACTAACAAAACCATCAACTACAGAAACTTGTCTAGAAATCCTTACGGATTCTATTCTCTCCTCCTTTAGTTTAAGATGTCGTGAGACATCAGTGAAAGTCTTGATACTTTAATTGTGAGTCAAATTATGTTTCATCGTCTCCCAATAATTAGGAAGGGACGGATTACTACCTAAACTTATTGTTCATCAGTTAACTCATGACCAACAACCTTTAGCTCCTGAATCATATTAGTCATTTCCCTCAGATGTTGGGCCATGGATACGTTCGGGTGCTTTTTGTAGCTGTCAAACTTAATTGTCAGCTGATGAAGCTTGCTTAAATTTACTCCACTATACTTTTCTTTAGGGCAACCCAAACAGCATGAGCCGATGGTAATGACTCATACTCATAGACTATATCACTACCATTGAACTAATCAATATACCCTTAGCAATAGAGTCATTTTTCTTCCATGCCTTATAGACATAAAGATCACGTTTATGCTATGTTGTTGAACCATCAACAAGTTCTTCCATAATCTGATTTACAGCCTCAAGAACATATTGTATCTTGAGATGCCATATTTTGTAGTTAACCCTATATAGTTTCTCTCCCTTATTGAGTTCAGCTATGATGTTCTTAGTAGCCATAATCTATCATAAATAAACACATTATTTTAACTATTAAGTATAATTCGTTTGTATGTAATTTATGATTGACAATGTAAATTTGAGTTGGTTTACAAAATCAAGTGGTAATTTCATTTCCACTCATCATTCGTACAATCCAATCTAACCAATATTGATCAATTATATTAATACATGCCATCAAATGAACTGATCATTAAATGACCTAATCATGAATAAACTAATCATTAAATGAACCAATCATGAAATGAACTAATCATTAAATGAACCATTCATGAAATAAATTAATCATTAAATGAACCAATCATAAATAACTAATCATTAAATATTAAGCATGTTGTTAACACATTGATAAAGTATGAAGTTAAAAATTGTTCATACAAAATGACAGTATCATAAACATAACTTAAGAAACTAAATAGGTTATCACTACTCCCATTAGGACAAACACTAATCTAGTGGATAACACAATTCCTATCTAGGCTCATCTAGGGCAACCTCAACTTTAGAATTCTCTATCAAATCCACATTCGGATTCTCTTTTGGATCCTTCTCTTGAGGTAACAATTTTGTGTGCAAACCATAAGTGTACAGTGTGTTATCAAGTAATAAAAGATTGAATCCACAAGGATTGGTAGTTAAGTACTAGTTTACTAAGAAAATGCAATTTTTTAGACAATTGGGGTTGTGTGTGGTCACGAGAACTTGAGAGAGAGGGGGGGGAAACCTAGAGCAAAGGTGATCAAGGGAAGGCAGGTGGTCAAAGGGAGAAGCTGGAATTGGAGGAAATGATTTTAGAATTTTGATTTCACCACAATGATTGTAAATACCTAATCTATGTTTGGTTTTCTATCCTCAATGATTATTTATATAGGTAGACTATCCTATGTATCGGATGTGAACTTTTGGAACTACACCGGCGTTTCAATTCCAATTGTCCTCTACCTTTAAAACGACAGAGCTAAGGGGCTACTTTCCTAAGGAGATCCCTGTCACATGATCCTATAACCCCCGAGATGTCTACTCTTACTGTATGGCTATGAATTGGAATCGATTGATCAAGATCTAAGACAATCTATTACTCCTCGTGATATACCGATCTACTTTCATAGTCGACTCTCCACATCTCGGGGGTTCTACAGGTTAGAGGATTGGGTTCTCTTTTCGGTCCTTCCCCAAATTCTCGTGGGATGTGAATCATGTGCTTTTGACATCAAGATTGTGTTAAATCAGTAGATTCGAACCATAAACAAGAATTTCATCAAATAGAAAACATGCAAACTCTATAGATTCAAACAAAAGAAATGTTTATATATTAATAAGGCTACTCTCTAATCCTAGAATCAAGAGTCTACTCTATTGCAAGAGAATTATAACACAAAGATAATGAAATAAGCATTCTTACAATCCAAAATATAGAATAGAGAGGAAGAAATGCTTAGCGAGATTTGTAGGAAATGTCTTCGGAAGGAATCTTTGCTCCGAAGGTGGATAAATCGTCTTGATGGAAGAAGATGATTGCTCTAGGATTTTTCCAAGAGGGGAAAAACCCTCTCCAAGGAAGGGGGAGGAGCCCCCTAGTCCAAGATGAGTTAAGCAAGGATTTGCTTGACCCTTTTATACCTCCCCCAAACTTTTCAGAACTATCTCATTGGTTGGGCTCCACCAAAATATGTTTTTTATCCATTAAACCTCATTTTTTCAGGTTGGACTCTGAACCAAACTTGTAGAGCTTAAAATTATCTTCAATTTGATAGGTTAAACGCCTTAAAACTCTAACCAAATGAAAAATTATGGTCATTCAAAATTCGGTCTACAGTCTGAGCCGGAGGCTGACATGGGTCGTGCCTGCCAACATGGGGTTACGTGGCAGGCACTATTTGCTCCACCAAAATCATGTATTCACCCCTTAGATCAGGTTTTCTTGAGTTGGACTTTGAAGAAAAGTTGTAGATCTTGAAATTATCTTCAATTTGATAGGTCTAACACTCTGAAACTTTAATCGAGCCGAAAGTTATGACCATTTTAAGATTGGTCTGCAGTATTGAACTAGAGGTTGACACGGGCCATGCCCGCCAACACGGGGGGTCCATGTCGGGCACTATATTGGCCTAAAAATTAGCCACGATTGTGCTAAATTGGTACAGCCAGGCCATGGCGCCCCTGGGAAGCATCTGAGCTGTGGCACAGCTCGTGCCGGCTAGCATGGCCTGTGCCGACTGACATGGGTGGCGACACGGGTCATGCCAGCGGGCACGGCCCACTCGTGGCGGGTGCTAAAGAACTCTGAATTCGGGCACGGCCCATGCCGGTTGGCACAGGCTGCCTGTGGTGGTAGCTAGGAAGGCCTGGAAATTGGGTACGGGCTGTGTCAATTGGCACGACCCCCCTCCCCCGTGTCAAGCACTATAGACTCCTGGACTCCTCTTGAAAAATGGTCTTTAAACCCCATTTTAGCTCCTTTTTTCATCCTATCAATGAAAAATAAACAAAATTAGCTCTCTGAACTAGAAAGTAAAAATTGAAGCACGAATAAATGAAAACATGTGATATATGCACTAGAAATGGGATAAAATGTGTGGCAAACTAAGATAAAAATCCTATATGAAATGCACAGATCAAAATCTCCTAGAATTAAAGCTTTGTTTGTCCTCAAGCAAAAACTGCAATCTAGATTTATGTGTGTAAATGATGCATCATAATCCCTAGTGAATCAATCCAGCATGATACAAAGTTGTATGAGTGTAGGCTAATTAGAAGTTCTCCGTGCTCAGTGCAATGAATGACTTAACCTTTTCAAGTGTCAATCTCTAAGCCTTGTCAAATCCTCATCGAACCATGTTCCTCATGCTTCCGACAATAGGCACTTACTTGCCATTCGCAAAGCTCCCCCTCTCAAACTACATAAGGTCTCAAAAGAATACTCGGTATCAAAAGAAATAGAACAGTTATTTCTCCAGTAACCTAACTCGATTTCAAAGGGATAATTTATTAGTTTTCACTCATGACAACTATTTTTTATCCCTTATTATTTTTTTTCTAAATACTTGCAAAGTGTAACACTTAAACAAACCCCTTTTTTTCTTTTTTTGGAATTCTGAATTTTCCTAATGAGTTGACATTATCCGAGTTTATCCAGTAACCAATTATAGTTGAGAGGTCACCTAGGAAACAAAAGTACTAGTCTAGTTCTATGAATTATAACTATTTTCATATGCATCTACTATCAAAGTCAAGCATAGTGTGAATAGATCCTTAAACTAGACCAACATTCAAACTTTTCCAGTAAAAACAATGCTCACTTCATGATACTATATGAATAGGAAAAAATAAATCACTAAGCATACTAGCATACTTTATCACATCAACATAAATATCTAGAATTAGTGTGCTAGTATTTTGCAATGAGGAACAAACACATCGTGACATGATATACGATGCACTAGAAGAAAAAATTATGCAAAGGGAAGCATAACAAAACATATTAACACCCCAACATATATACTTCCCCAGACTTAAATCATTCATTGTCCCAATTAAAATAAATATCTAATATAGAGGAGGTTTGATGTGAGGAAAATTACCAAGTGATGTGCGTCAAACGTTTGAGTCATTCATATGCCAAAGTCACCCCTCATCAAGTAGTCACACTCCGCGTAGTTTTTGAATCCTTTGAGACATGGCCAACCTTTTTTTTTCTCTCCTCATTTCCTTCCATGCCCATGGCGGATGCCATGGAGAGCTCGCAGATTCCTGAAATGAAACAAAACAAAAGGTTAAGACTATGAAAAAACTTAAATGAAAAGTAGAAAGAACTTGGGTTGCCTCCCAGGAAGCGCTTATTTTTTGTCATTAGCTCAACCCCTTATTAATTTCTAAATCTCGCTCATGTCAGAGTGAGATATTTCTAAACCCTCTTGTTAAGGGTTCTTGACGTTTCATCTATCTTAAACCTTGCTCATGAAGGAACAAGGTACTTACTTGCTTCGGGTCTCAGACCTTCTTTAAATATACTCATCCTCAACTGGTTGTCACGAGTTCGTTCATATGATCGCTGTGAATAATATTTCCTACTACAAATATGCTCAAGAAAAGATTGATTAGCAGCTTTAGATATATCAAATAAAATCTTACCAATCATCAAAGGGAGTATATCATCGATCATGGGTTCAGTCGTGGTAAGGAAAGGCTCTGGCTCATATGGTGGTGCCACTAAAGGAGGTGATTCTTGAGCCTTTGTCTCCACTACACAAGTCCCTACACTTCCAACATCAACAAATTTAATTTCTGCAATATCCATAGTTTCATATGGTTGTGTGATCAAAGAAAGTGATTCTTGAGACATTGCTTCCTCAGCACAAGTCCCTATACTTACATCCACAATATCATCTATAATGAAATCACATATAGTAGCAGCTGCCAATATACTAATGTTATCGTCCATATTTGACATGACAGCTACTTCACCAAAAGTTACACATGCAATATCATCTACAAAATTATTGGCATCTATATCTGCCCCATCTATAATCTCATTAGCAATCAAGCATGCATCATCAACAATATTATCGGGAGTCGCCTCCGAGGATAACTGACTAAATTCTTGTGCTTGTTGTTGTTGTCCCATTTCCATATTAAGTTTTTGAGTTTCTTCTATTGCCCTCTGCAAAAGTTTTTCTAGTCCCTGATATGATGCTTCTGTTTCACTGGGAGTCAAAGTATTTCCATTGACGTCATGAGACATGCCCTAAGAAGTTGGCTCAATTTGCTGGAACAACTGTGATCTGATAGCCATCGAAGCATCCTGAAATCCCAATGGACTCTGATATGTAGGAAAAGGTTGCTCAATACGTTGATTGCTACGATACCCAAAAGGATGTTGATCCATCAAATCTGGGTTGTAGTACTGAGGATGGTTGGGAATATGTTGCAATATTTTTCCACACTCGAACCCCAAATGATCCATCCAACCATATTCAGATGTATTTGAAAATGTTTTGTGCATAACTTGTTGTTGAGGTTGGAAGTACCCATACTGCTCTGGAATTTGCTGGGGTTGGTGATATTGAGTTTGATAATTCTCCCAATCATGACTATAGGTGTTAGGAGTTCGATCATATGTGATTTGTTGTCGAGGTTGTAAATTCTGGGGTTATGTTGGCATACTATTGAATTGTCGAAAGATGTGGCATAAACAAGACGAATGAGATGAGCTTCCACAAACTGAAACATCCTACAACTTTTTTTAATTTTTATTTTATTTTTTTAGAAAGTATGCATGCAACAAAATAGTCAAAATTCCATAATATAAATAACTCAATACCAAAGGCATGCATTCCCAACAGAATCAAATAAGAATCCGGTCTAAACATCATAATGGTAAATAAATATCAAAAGGATCAGAATGTACAACCAACCAATAAAGGAACCTAAACCATCTAACAAAATAATACACCCTCGACTCAGTAAAGAAAACCCAACATCATAATGCGAAAAATTAACATAAACTAGAAATAGGCCATCGGGTGTGCATTGCCTGGTGCGAGCTAACTCATATATCAAGCCCCTCCGTCTCCTCATTACCTGCACCATATAGATCTAGTGAGTCTAAAGACTCAGCAAATTCAACATTTATAACAAAAACAAAACAGATAAATACACATTCACATGTTGTTCAATATATCGTTGAGTAAATACCTTGAACGTTTTTTTAAAATTTTTATTCAACTTTAATTCAATAACATCAAACATTAGCTTTCAACATCAACCTTAAACATTATAATTTTTAAGTGCGTTCAGGTCATTGAAGGTGACCACTTGTATACCTCCATCTCTGTTCGTTTGGCCAAACATTTATCCTAGTACTAGGTTTGGTAGTGTGAACTGGTATCCTCTAAGCCGGATTTCCTACCCATTTCTCTATTTTCGTAAGAATTCTAGTATCATCGAAGTCGGACTCCTTACTCGTTTCTCTATTTTAGTAAGAAATCTGATATCCTCTAAGCTGGACTCCTTACTCGTTTCTCTATTTTGGTAAGAATTTCGGTATCCTATAAGTCGGACTCCTTACCTACCTTATTAATCCATAAATTAAATCAACCCATTAAGTGGTAACTCATGTACTTAATCATACTATTAATTAATTAATTAATCAATCAAATACGTAAATCTATAAATAATTAGATCTATCATTTTATCAATTTATCAATTAAATAATTGATCATGTTGATCGAATTGTAAGTTAACTCATTGATTAACTTATTAACGGAATAAATAGCCTATATAGGTTAATTATTTATACCTTTTCTTTAGTAATTGTTTACCCTTCTTAAACGTGGTGTAGTAAATTGTTATATTGACTTATAGTCAATTAATTAATCAATCTTTGAATTAATTAATATACCTATTAATTACTTCATCTTTCCCTTTAATTAATTTATAATTAAATCAACTTAGTAATTACCGATTACTCAATACCTTAAAATAATTAAGCATTACTTTAATCAACTACTAAATTCTAAATTTAATTAATCATTTACCTTTTACTTATAACCAACAATTTTAATCAATGATTCATTAACCCTTTTATTAATTAAAGCATGAAGACTCTATTTAAATTAATTCTATCGTTAATTATGCATGCAACCTTAATTCACTCAACCCCAAATTCAATTAACCTATTGTTAATCCAATACATTCAATTATCCAAGTAATCCTCTTATTAATTAGCCTCATTAGCCAAATCTAAGTTTAATCACACCATTAAATTTATCCATTAATAACTCAATTAATTATTAAACTGATTATATACTCAAATAAACCTTTTAATTAAATTGATTAATTAACTAATTAATCAATCAAGCTTTAATTAATTACTTATTAATCAACCGCACTAATTAATTCAATCTATAATTACTTAATCGAGTCCCCACGAGATGGGCTGATGGCTAGTGCATGAGGCATTGTCACCGTGAGGTCTGAAGATCAAATCCTGACTAGTAGTCAGGTTCCTGCCCTCCCTCATGCACTGGTCACTGTTCGGACTAGTAAACTAGTCCTCGTGATTTACCTCCTCCGTATTGGTCATGGGACGGGCTGGCGGGGGCACTGAGGCGAGCGTTTCGGCTTTTGTCACTATAATTACTTAATCGACGTTTGATTATTAAATCAAAATTATTAATTAGATAAATTGGTTAACTATCACCCAAACTCTAAACAGACTTAAATCTTAATTAATTGGTAGTCTTGTATTCTACTGGTCTAGCAAATCCTACTGCTGGTGTGTCGAGGATCTTAGTAGTTTTTAAGGCGTTGATGTATTCAGTGGTTTCTAATTGTTTTATCAGATCACTCATCCGCCTATCAAACTTTTTACTTCGTTAATTAGGTCTTCAACCTTCTTAACACTATGTTTTATCTCTTCCGTAAGCTTTAACGCTTGTTCTTCAACCAACTTTGGTTGTTTTGAGATTTCTACAACCAATTGCCTAATCTCCTGTTTTGACAGTGGTTTTTGGTTGTGTACTTCTTTCTCCAAATTCTGGACAGCAGTTCGTAAATGAACTACTTCTGTTTTTAATGAGCTATTTTCCTCACTAATCTTATAGAAATGTTTCAGTGAGACTTTTGATAAAAGGCAGACTTTATCAAATACAACTCCTATATTATTGGCTACTTCTGAAAGCTTTGGGTTTTGGTTTTCAGCAAGATCCAAGTATTCAAGGCTTGAGGTTCGGGATTTATTATACCAATCTCTTATATTCCTCTCAAATTTTTCAGTCATAACCCTTGGTCTTTACTTACGGCTTAGGAACTCATAAAACTTTCAAGCTCACCTGACTGGCAACGTCTTAGCATCTGCTCCAGGTGCTTTACGTGTTTTGCTTCTGTTTTTGAGAAAACCAGAATGTCATCAATATAAACAGCAATAAACTCTTCTGTACCTCTGAAGCAGTTGTCCATCTTCCTCTGGAAGACCGCTGGAGCATTTTTCAAACCAAATGGCATTACAAGCCATTCAAATAGACCAGAAGGGCATATAAATGTCGTCCATTCAATAGACGAAGGATTCATAGCAACCTGATGAAAGCCTGATTTTAAATCAAACTTCGAATATATTGTCGAGTTGCCTACCTTCTTTAATATGGTGTTGATACCGGGAATATCAAACAATTGTAATTAACCTCGACTAATCAAACCTTACGGTTAATCAAAGTAACACATCAACCGACATAAAACTTAACCAAGCTTTTACGAAACAAACAAATACAAGCAACATGGTCTATATCGAAAGGTCGTTAGAACTTTGTCGAATCATCACAAAAATAAGGAAAATAAAAGAGTCATATTAGCTACTAATAAAACATGTGTCGAACATCAAAACATATGTAATATAATCCATATAGTGCAAGAGACAAATGTTAAAAATCTTGTCTTAGCGCTTTATAGGAAAAATGTTGAGCGAAGCCTAGGGGAGCGACGGGACATGATCCAACCACCTCCTTCTTTAATTTTTTTCCCCAAAGGTTTCTCTAAGATGAAGGGGCGGCACCAAGGTTGAAGAAAAATCCTAAAACTCTTCCTCCCCCTCTCTCTTTTCTTTGTGGCCGAACCCTTTCCCCTCTCTCTTTTCTTTTCCCAGCCGAACCCCCCTAATAACCCCCATATATATATAAAATATTAGGGTATATTTGTTTGTTGCAAATTAGGCTCGACCCATAAATTCATTAATTAAAATATTAATTAATCAGGCTCATTATTATGTAATAAATAAATTTCCCCATGCAACTTACATAAACTGGGTTGGACCCCACAACGATTCTTACTCCAAGGACTACGACCCTCCGGATTGTATCGTTGGCAATCCATTAATTTCCTTCTGAAAAACCCTCGGACAGAGAAATTGATTACAAAGATGGAGTGAGTGTAACAACACTACACCAACTTATGCAAGTAGATAAATTAAGAATAGTAATTAAATCGTTACCGACAATTAGTTTAGCTTGAGGTCGGTGTTGCTCCGTCTGCATCAAGTAGACGTAGTAGAGTCGTAGCTAAGCGGGGGCGGAGTAACAACACAACAGTATGATCGAGAAATCTCTTGTCGAAGTTATTGTTTTAAGTCCACCAAAGACCTCTTTTTATACTAGCATGGGGGCACCCCTATTAAGTGGGGTGCCTCCATTGAAGCTGATTTGATCCAATCACTTTGGTGAGTTATCTGCTTGGGGGCATCTCCATGCTGATGAGGGTGCTTCCATCACCTCAGCTAGGGCGCCTCTATCAACCAGGACGCCTCCATCCAGCTGAAACTTCATCCTCAAAGTTTATCCTCATGGGGGCGCCTCCATCCAGTCAGGGCGCCTCCAGCACCTCTGCGCTGAGGCACCTCCACTCACCCAAGGCTCCTCCAGTGCCTTTGGCTCCGAGGCGCCTCCATCCATCCGAGGTGCCTCCATCACTTTACCCTTGTTCATCTTAAGCTGATTTTTTGCTTTAATTCATACAAAATATATTAGTACAAAATACCTACAACAAAGGAGTTAACACATATAATCAATGCATGATAAAGTATGACTTAGACCCATCTAGGTCTAGTTTGATCTTATCTTAGACTTCTAAATTAGATCTAAGCTGGATCAACGCCTAAGTCCTAATTGAGACTCGTTCTCACTAGATCTCTCTCCTCTGGTGCTTACCTTACTTACTGATTGTCAAGTAATCTCCTCGACGTTCGATTTCTGACCCACCAGGTCTTCCTGTCAGAATCTCACATTTGGACATCAATCAATCGTCTGGTCATCCTTAACCCGATTGGACTTCCTGTCAGCTATCTGATCCTCTCTAACCCAACTGGACTTTCCTTCAATCGTCTAGTCCTCTCTAACTCGATTAGACTTCTATCTGGTGTCTGGTCTTCTAGATCCATCAAATTAGTTGATCTACATATTTAACTCAATTTATTAAATAATACGAGTTTAACTTTAATCTATTATTATATATCAAAATTTTGAATTATACTGTCAATGTCAACTGCACTAATAGCAATTTCAAGCCACATCACTTTTTTTTCATTAAGTCACATCTATGTAGAAGATCATAGAATAGATAAATCAATCCCTTGCAGAAGAAAGGATCTTCGACACTAGAATCATTAATCCACATTAGACCGTAAAATACTCTTGCATTGACAGGTTGAGTGTTCCTGTTGTAAAGAAAATAGAAAGGGGGAATAAAATCATATGTTTTATCTAAACATTTCTTTGTATTTATTTGGTGTCCACATATACAATTATTATATAATTATTATCTCATGTACTGTGCATTATTCAAATTAGTTAAATTAACTTTCATGATTTATTTTCTTCATATTGATCCTAAAATAAATTAACGAAAGTATCGAAAGCGAACGTTTTACTTTTTGCCACCATTATATAGTTATTATAACTATTCTTTTATTTCCCATTGTGGCAAAAGGCGAAACGCTCGCTTCTTTTATTTCCCACTTAGATATGATGAGGTTAGCTTATCTTTGATAGATTGAAATAGTTGGCCAGAGGGGGTTTGAGTAAAAGGTAGATTTATCCATAGCCGGATCCAAATTAAATTAGACTCGGAACTAGAACTGGGTCAACGAGTCAGTTACCTCTTTGACTCAGTTCAACGGGTCCAACCCGTAACCAATCTATCTCTAGACGAGCTGATTAAGAGTCGAGCCTCATGTAAATCGACGAACAAACGATTTAAATTGTCAGGTAATCATCTATTTATTTATTTATTTTAGATTTTTTTAAAAAAATTAATTATATTTTAATGATATTAATAGTGTAGTTCAATATAAATTAACTCATTTGCTTAAAAAAATTTGAATGTGAGATTATTGTATATTTCTATTAAGTCAATTTTTTAATCTATTTACTTTAAATCTTCCCACGTGGGACTAATATACCTTTAATTCATTAAATTTATTAATCTAACTATCTTACTAATTTGTTATTTATTTCTATCTTTTTATCATAGACTATTTAATTTATATGATATATTCAATAATAAATTTATCGACTGATATAATTTATTCAATAATAAAAATATATATAGTGATAAAATTAAAATATAACTTATGTGATATATATTTTATCATACTAAAATATAATAATATTAATGATGTTCAAAATTTAGTATAATATTATTCTACAATAAAAGAAATGTAATTTTTAGAGGATGAAGTAAAATATTTTAATACCAAAGGATCTAATGAAGTACATGATTTTAATTCCCTTAAAACATAAGTAGATAGATAGCTAGACAATTTAAATGAATGCATGATTTTTTAAAATTTTATTTTCCATATTTATAAATTTATAAATACATTTTTAAAAAAATATAAATAGTAATTTCAAACCGTCGTGAGCCGTAAACTTAAGCATAATCGATAGTTCAAAACGATGAACCAATTGTCATTGAAGATATTAAGGTTAAAGATTGAGATTTTGTGAACTATCGAACCGTGATCGGGTTTGGTAGATGGTGTCTAATTATCACTAAAAGATAAATTGAAATCAAAGGTTAATTAAGTGTGAGTCACGTTCAATTGTCATAGTAACCAAAGTGATATTATATTAAATATGCATATGGAAGTGAAAATAAAATTAAAAAGTGCCAATATAAAAGATGTAACATAGTTCAAAGAACTCACTCCTACTCCAACGCATACAAAGCATATGATAGAATGAATATATGTATCTTAACTAAAGTGGTTAGAGAAAGGAGTGAATAACGAATCAACCTATAATTTATAAGAGACTATGTTTCTCTTGCATATTCTTGCAAGGTCTTATTAGGAGAGGATGATCGAACTAGAGAAGTGTGAATAACAATCGTTAACCTAAGCATAACTTTATCTACTCTTACTTTCAATAGAAAGGTGATTAGAGGCAAAAATGAATACATGAACAATTACACTTATCATAATCACTAATATATTCATTTAATGCGGTCTAATAGCACCTTAGGCCCCTACTTTATGACCTATAATTCAATAATAGATTATTTTTGAAAAACCTCTTTATTTAATTTTTTTCTCAATCAATTATTATTAAGAGGTAGAGAAATCTCCTATATCTTATGAAATAAAATCTCTCTTACTTAAAGAGATCATTCGATCATCATAATTTACTCTCTTCGTCTCATTATAGGATCGATGATCAAAAACACTTAACAAGAGCAAATCACCTTCATTTGGAAAAACCTTCTACACGTTCAAAACTTTTAAGAATCTAATAGAGCCAAAGAACTAAATGATGTTCATAATTTTCTCTTTATATGATTTAAAGAATCTATCCAATTTCACGAAGTAAATTTGGTAAATACTAAAATAGGATTGTTTTTGTTTCGCACAATAAAATAAAGTTTCATTTTCGATTATGGTTTAATAAAATAAAATATCTAAATACTCTGGAAAAAAATTTAGATAAAATGTGAAATAATATTCGAGAGAAAAAACAAAATTGTGCTTTTCCAAAGTAGAAATTAGAAACTATCTGTAGAATTTTCTTATCCGTTGGATCCAACTTTTCCCGAATCGTAAAGCAAAGACGAGGCTCTAAACCCTAGCGTCTTCCGCCGCCGCCCTATATATAAATGCCTTCCTCCGCCGATCCAAAGGGATAGCGCCGGCGCCACTTCGAAGGTCGAGAGAGAGAGAGAGAGAGAGAGGAGAGGAGAGGAGAGCCGGCGACGACATGGGCCGCGTTCGAACGAAGACGGTGAAGAAGTCGTCCCGCCAAGTAATTGAGCGGTACTACTCGCGGATGACTCTCGATTTCCACACCAACAAGAAGATCCTGGAAGAGGTCGCCATCATCCCTTCCAAGCGTCTTCGCAACAAGATCGCTGGTTTCTCCACCCACCTTATGCGCCGCATCCAGCGCGGCCCCGTCCGCGGCATCTCCCTCAAGCTCCAGGAGGAGGAGCGCGAACGCCGCATGGACTTTGTCCCCGACGAATCCGCCATCAAGGTCGACCAGATCGTGGTTGACAAGGAGACGATTGACATGCTTGCCTCGCTCGGCATGGCTGACCTACCCGGTGTCGAGAAGCAAACTGAAGCGCCGGCCGCCCCAGCGTACTCGGCCCGTCCCGGTGGATATGGTGGCCGCAGGAACTAAGATGGTAGCCTCTTTACTGGACCAATTGCACTTTTATGTGTTTGCTTCTATATGACTTTTGGATTTGAAATCTGGTATTGTGGATTTGTTTTGTTTTGTTTTGCTGGTTAGGAACGTTGGTATCTTTGATATTATGCTCTACTTTCTTATTCCAAATATTGTTTGAGGTCAAAACTTTATTGTCTTTTGCATTTGTGGTGATAGTTTACGCATCTCAGATTTCAAATCAATTATCACTGTCTATGCTACAATTTTTGATATCGAACTTCTGTAGAATGATCAGTCACGTTGCAATTTTTGGTCAACAAGAAATTATGTCATCTAATGGTAAAAATTGGTTCAGATCTCTACCACAATAACAAACACCGAATCCCAATTATTTGAGTAGAAAGCTTTATGTTTTTTTAATATGTTTGCATAGTATTTGAGATGGAATTGATTTATAATCGTCTAAGTGATGAAGTTCTCCTTAACCTTTATTTTGTCATAATAAAATATTGCTTGCTGTGTGGGAGATTTAAGCGAGCATTAATGTGTTCATACTACTCTCAATTCACTTGTAAAATAAATATTTGAATTAATATTTACAATATAAAATGTTATATTAATGATTTAAAATTACAAAAATTACATTTTTAATGGAGAAAATTCATAACAGAAGTCCTTATTAAATTCTAGATTAGTGAATAAACTTGATCAATTTTTTCTTTTCATTGCATTGCCTAGCTTGTATGTGCATCTCCATGGACCCACTCACTCACTCAGCAGCATAGGCAAAAATGACTGTTTTAAGGGTTCACATGTTTCATGTGTTGTGATCATTTGTCAAAAATGTCTAGGTACTGTATATGCAGCTGCTTGGGCCAATTTTTAGAACTTATAGTTGAGATTGTTATTTATCAAGTTTAGAGATTGACAAGCAGGTGAGTATATGCATTATCCTTGGTACCTTTAAGTCAGCCATTTCTAATTAGTGTTTTTGTTGAATTTCTTATTCTTCAACTGAACATGCCTAGATAAGGATCCTTTTGTCCCTTTAACAAGGTCAGTTAAACTTGATCCTTTGTTGCTGTTTGTTTCATTCTTTTTCTAGAGAAAAGCTAGAGATGGTAAAAGTTTAAACTGAGCTCCTACAACTTCTATTTAACACATGTACAAAGACAAAATTTGCCTGGATTTTTTTTATGTTGTTTTAGTTGGTCTATGACAGTCGACCTTTTCATTCCTCCCTAGGCCCTTTGCTCTGTATGGTTTCCTGAATACTGATTTGACACCTTATGTATAGTTGATAGAAACCACCTATCAACCATGTTACCATCAAATTGAGCACCTGTTCATACTCTCCAATGATATCCTTGAAACATAGTAATCAACACCTTCAGATTTATTTAGCATTTCATGAGCTCCTTATTCATGAAAATTCAATCAATATCATCACCCACTTGAACTCCAGATATATAGCTGATGAAATTCCATCTCTTTTTTTTTGGCCACCACTCAAGACTTGGAATAGAAAATGCAAGCTACGCCTAGCTCCATTCTCTTCACTATTAGTCTTTCCTTGGTATCGATTTTCTTATGTGAAGTAAACCATGTATTCGACTTAATCTTAATGTCACTAAAGGATTTTCATAACTTGTATCCATTTGCAATGATAACCAATGAGTTAGATTTTATTCGGTTTGAAGTGCTATGTTTAACATCTCATAGGTTCTCAGGATATTGTTTACTATTCCTCTCGTAAACCCAGGTGCTATTGGTTTATCAATTAACTCCAAGTTTTTAATGCCAAGGCCTTCCAACTGTTTGGGTCTAATTACCAACTTCCATTAGGCGAGGTAAACCATACTTGATTTCTAGTGCCTTCATGGGTGTGATGCAGTGGTAGAGTTCAAAATCTAATAGGGACTAATATTTTAGGAGTTGATTTCTAAATGTGCATAAATTATGTTTTGAATTTATCGGTAGGTAAATAAGGGGGAAGGGCGTCTCTATCTTTAGGATTAGTCGGGCTGGGAAATAGAAGTTGTTAATTGACAGTTGGGTTAACTGTTTTATTTAACAGAAGTTGCTTGTCATTATGGGTATGGACCTTCGATGTTGAAAGAATGCTGTCCGACTAAATAAGCCAACTTCATATGTTCTGTTTCTGAGCACCAAAACCCACCATAAAGGCCCCAGTTGTTGCTCCCAAAAGACCCTTCTGGCCTTTGTTTATTTTCAACTGATGCCTTGTTCCCTTTAAAAGGGTGCTCCTTGCCTAAAGGAATATTGTGGTAAAAAGATGAAACGTTCGTTTTCAGCGCTCTCGTTAATTCATTCCAGGATCAATATGGAGGAAGTAAATCACGGGGACTAGTCTAACTAGCCCGAACAATGATCAATACATGAGAGATGACAGAAACCTGACTACTGGCCAGAATTTGAACCTCCTTACCTAAAGGAACATGAAGTATTATTTAAAGGTGTAGAGGAACTGATTCATGAATCGAATCGAGTCAAATAGGATCAAAATATTAATATTTGAGTTCGAATTTATTGAGTTATGAAATGCTCTAAATTCGAGTTTAGTTTAAGTTATTTTAATTTTAATTTGAGCATATTTAAAATAAAATTAGGTAAAAATAAATAAAGTTTAATTTCAGCTTGACTAATGAGCTATTTGTGAACAACAACAATTAATTTTTATTTCAAAGTGAAATTGATTATATGTATCTTATTTTATTATAATAATTAAGCTTTTTTTGTTTTTTTATTTCTTGTTTGAAGTGTACATTTGTTATATGTTTATATTGTCTAATTAGAATATCTATTAATCGTTTATATATATATTCATATCATTTTAAATATATTCTCCCTTAATATATATAATTTAGATTTTTTTTTAATATTTGTTTTATTATTTTGTTTTGCATATCTCTGTTAACATTCACATTTTTATAATTTTTATTTTCTATTAATTAGTTTGAATCATAATTTAATATTCAGTTTTATATAACATAGTAAATTTAATTATCATTTTATATTTTTTTAAAATTTTAAAGTTATTTTATGATATTCAAGAATAATTAAATAAAATATTATGAATTTGATTAAAAAAATGTTCAAGTTCGGTTAAAATTTATTAATTTTAAATATAAATCAAATATATTTTGAGCAAACTCGATTTAATTGTCTAGTAAATCGTCCACCTGGACCTACCCATCAAGCCAAATATAAGTTTTTTTTTTTTACTGAAATACACGTTTAAGTTTTTTTAAATTCTCACATACGCTATGAAATTACTAAATCACGAATTGATTTTTTAAAAATATCACTGTTTACTTTGAATAGTTGTGGCAAAAGGTGAAACGCTCGTTCCAGCCCCTCCGCCAATTCGTCCCAGGACCAACACGGAGGAGGTAAATCATGGAAGCTAGTCTAGCTAGCCTGAACAGTGACTAATGCATAAGAGAGGGTAAGAACCTGACTACTAGTCAGGATTTAACTCTCAGACCTTATTGTGAGAACACCGTACTAGTCAACGGCTGATTCCGTGGGCTGTTTACTTTGAATCGTCCACGTTGAACTAGAATTTCTTTTCGAGTCATTGAACTGTCATCTGCTGCCACGTTGAAATAAAATAAAATAAAATAATCCTATTTTGTACCATAATAATCTTTTTAAAAAAATAGCAAAAAAAAAAGTGTAATCGCAAACCTGGCATCAACAACACCTAAAGCGTATACGCTTTTACTCAACGTATATCTCGCACTCTGACCTCATTTGTGAGCGTCTTAAACAATGAGGATTTCATATATTAATTTGAAAATTTTGTAATATTAGATTATTCATTAGGATTGATATGTGTTTTCTGATTTATTTTTGATGATTAATAAAAAATATTTATGAAATTAAATTGATTATTTTTAAAATTAATTGAATTATAAAAATTAAATATCTGAATTAAAATAAGACAAAGAATGCCTAACATTCAATTTTAATGATTTGTCAATAATTTCTATTTTCAATATGTAATGACCCATCAGTGGGTTAAAATTATGCATATCAGAATTAGGGGTAACATATTATATTTTATTCGATATCATATATTATACCAAAAATTTTGATATAAAAAAATTATAAATTATGCCAAAATTTTAATATACTGGATTTTCAATATGATATAATTTTAATATCATTTAAATTAAAATTTTAGTATCATTACAATATATACCGCACCAAAATATTAAATTTCATATCAAATTTTGATATAATATAATACCATATCAAAATTTTGGATATACCAATTTGTTGGTAAAGCCTCAGCCTTTTCTCTTCATTCATGTTCATAACATTTAACAAGATAACAGGCAACATATTCATCTACAAACTCTAAGGTAATGCATCAAAAAACATACAAGGACATTTTTACTCCATCCCTGAGTTTACTTCTATACAAAACTACTTTGCTAAGCATAGTTGATTGTGTTTCACAATAACGACGAGTCAGAGCAACCAGATTCGCAAGCGATACATACCGAGCACAGCACCGAAGGTTGGATTCCTCTTCGTCCCGGTGAAACTGGTGATTCTTTCAAGATACAATAGAGCACACCACCATCTATTATACATAACAAGCCAGATTATTACACTATATATAGATGTATAAACACAAGCAGCAGCCCGTTGGGCGGTATGTCAACCGGACAGCCTACCACGCCGGAAAAAGGGGACCTGTGCCACCCTCCTTCTCCGCATCAGGAATGCTATTGTAACAGTAAAGATGGTTCTGCATCTCCCAACTCCAATCGTTTTTCCTTGACACGGTCAGTGGTGGCCATCGGCTGATCCTCACATAGTGGTCTCTGATCTGTCCCTTGCCTACGTAGCTGGTAATGATCGAGTAGGTGCACTCGTGACCGCCCCAAACTTTGTCGCCAAAGTCTGCAGTGTGGGATCCATCCGGGTTGAAGTAGCGGCGCATTGGAGGACCAGAACATTTCCATGATGGATCGAGATCACGCCAATATTCAGGAGCAGCCTACATGACAAAGATGTGAAAAGAGGATAAAAGGATTGTCGACATCATCATCATTTTCATAAAATGCAATCTTAGGTTCTGATCTAAAATAGTGTTTTCATATAAATAATGCCGACAGTTTAGTAGTGCAAGAAAATAAATCGATCTCGAGTAACTGATGCTTGAGTTCGTAGAAAATAGAAAACAATGTCATTAAGCTTCCATTGATCAAAGTGTATATGCTTCCTCATTGAGCATACTCTTTTCATAACTGAACATCATGTGCACACAGTATTTCCTAGACAAATGTTAGTGGTATCTGAAATTGTTATTTACTGTTACGAGTCGATTGGCGAAAAATTACTAGAGGTTACACCTGCTTAAATAATTGGAAACAACTTAACAGTAAACTATCGAAAGTCAAAACTCATATGGTGATATTGCTATTCCATACTCATTGAAAAGGATAATGTATAAAGGTTATTAATTGATGCCTTTTCTAATAGCTTGAGTTTTTGAATAATGGGCTAGGCCCCCCAAAAAAAAGTAAGATCCCTAATTCTTTTACAGAACCAATATATAAAGGTTATTGAGGAAAAGAAGAAAAACAGTGGTTGGTGATTACAAGATCCATTCATCAAATCACAACTGAATTGGATGGAGATGAGTGTGCTACTCATTCAATCATATATTCTCATGTCCTTGTAGCTGAATTCAGCTATCAATGGAGCAAAGAAGTGAGTAGAATTGCATACCTTCTTAAAACGAAACTCCCAACCATGATCACCCAGATCCTCCTTCGTAATGCGAGTCTGGAAAGTTAAGGTACAATTAGATCGATCGAAGATATAATATACAAAAATTTATTTGCAAGAGGAGCAAGTTTACATGAAAATATGTGAAAGAAATGACCATCGAACTTCTAACTGTATCAGGTTCAACACACGATCTTTTACCTTAATGCAAATAGTTAGTATACCATTCTGGAATGCACTTGTAATCACATATATCTGATTACTCTGCATTAATTCTTTTAAGTGTCTGCTATCTTTTATTTCAATAAAACGTTATATATCAGCTAATCTAATATCAAGAAAATATGCCAATGAGGCCTTAGCCTCGTGGCTAAAGGGGAGGCCTTGAGAACATGGAGGTCTCATCGATTCTCGCGGCATGCGGATAGGTTTCTGGATTTATTCCGGTCTATGTCCGCAAGTTTCTGTGGAGTTTCTTAGCTCGAGCTAAGCATGGCTCGGGTCTTCTCTCAAGTCCCGTCGGGTGTACGGGCAGTTTACATTATTTCGCTTTATTTCGACTGACTATTGTACTTGTGCTCTCAAAAAAAAAAAAAAATCAAGAAAATATATTGCTTTAAAAGTATGCCCCTTTATAATTTTGGACTTTCAACATGATAAACTTTGCATGCCTTGAGATTCAAAATAAAGGATTGAAATGCCAATTGACCTCATTCAGCCTATGAAAGGCTTTAAGTTGGAATTAGATTTGTATGCATTATTAACTTTGTCCTAGGACACATCAACAAGAATCAAAGAATGGACAAATTTGAACTCAAGCCACTTTGAATGAACAAGAGTAAGGTTAACAATCAATGATCTATATTTCATGTCAAATCATTTTAGTTAATGTTGTAATTTGTGTTTTGGAGGTGCGCTAAAATATATCAAGAGGAATCTTGCAGATCACACACAATTTAGTATATAAATAGATCAACGGTAGGCCGGTCTATCTTTGAACAATCTCAAATATCCAGATACTTAATATTCTGATGTAGGGAACTGAAGAAGTCAATTTTTAAATCTGAAGGTTATATCTTTACCCTTTTTCCATCCATGATGCACATGGAATAAGCTGCTAATCTTGAAGCCCCACGTAAATTTGACAATCGCGGGATATGGGCCTTCTCTTTCAACAATTTCTGGTACTGAAACAAGAGCTAGTCAGTTTTATGACAAAGAAATTGGATGGAACAAAAACAATTAACAAACTGGAAAGACAAGCAGAAAAGAGTTGATTCTTTAATTTTTTTTTTCCAAAAGCTTCAGTAGAGATAATAAACAAGTATTTATTCATTTAATCTAACAAAGGCTTAAAGTACCATTTCATGCTAAAATTTCAATATGGAAGAGTCAAGATGATATAGAACAGCTCTAGTCATATTCTTTTCCACTTGGTTTGATTTCTACAATTTGATAGTCACTTTCAAATGCTATATTAATCAAACCCAATTAATTTAACAGGCAAATTTTTAACTCTATAATAGATTTAAGTATGAACTAAAAATTTATTTTTAATATTAACTTAAAGTAGTTAATCTATACTTAAGTTTGCCTTTTATTAAGTGGTTATATATTGATTGTATATTATATAATTAATTAATGTTATAACAAAAAATCAGTTATAATATTAACTGATATTATTAGTTAAATAATATAAAATTAATTATATTTTCATTAAATAAGAAAGATATATTACTAATTAACTTAAATTTCATTATAAATTACTTAATGATAATCACCTTTGTAATAGATTATAATGATATAAAATATTAATACTTAGTTACGTTTAAAGTTGATTATTATTAAACAAAGCTAATAATTTAATACATTAATATTAACCTATACAATTAACATAAAATTATAACTTAACTATTATTAATATAAGAAAAACTCAACTTTTTAAGCCCTAATTATTAATATAAGATAAAGTTAAAATTCCCTCGCAAGTCGTGAACAGAGAGTTGCACACCTCTATGCCAATCTAGGACGAAGGGCGTCTTT
This sequence comes from Hedychium gardnerianum, assembly GCA_038050645.1. NCBI lineage: Eukaryota > Viridiplantae > Streptophyta > Magnoliopsida > Zingiberales > Zingiberaceae > Hedychium > Hedychium gardnerianum. The sequence goes on along the minus strand of JBBUKS010000002.1, from coordinate 4,618,797 downwards.
CCTAACCCCTTACCTATCTTTCGTCCTCCACTTCTTGTTTGTCATTTTACCTGGGAATGCAATCCAATTTTTTACTCTTTGTCTAGTATTTCTGAATTTATTATCCCCGATCACCATCTGTCCTCCCTTGAGCTTCCAGTTTGCTGTCTGTTTGGAATTCACACCATTGATCACCACAGTATATGAATTCTGCTCAAGTGCTTGACTAGGGATGGATCTCTTGTCAATACAACAGGATGTTGCTCCTGTATCCAAAATAACATTAACAGAGAAGGGAGCTATATTAGGGATTTCAAAATTTACCACCATATTATAGAGTCGATTGATAGTTCTCTTTGGGCGGTATTGTCCTTCTGCTGCTTTTAGAACTGTATGTTCTTCAAGGAATGTCACATGTTTCTTTCCCTTCAGTAGATCAAACTCTGATAATTCCCTCAAATCTTCAGCTAGTTCTTCAATCAGGACTGCTTCTTAATCTTTATACCTCTTACTCAGGCGGTCTACTTCCTTCTGTAGCCTTTCATTTTCTGTCCTGAGATAGTTAATATAATCCAGCAGTTCAGGTATTAACGCAGAGTCATTATACCTGCGAGGTGCTGCTGGGGCCGTTTCTACTATTATCTTCAAGTAATTCCTCTGCTCGCCAGGCGATCTGCTACATTTTGAACATTGTACGCAAAATTAATAAAACTAGTATTTGTTAGCCTACCGACCATCATTCTTGTGATTAGGAGGTTATTAGAACCTCCTATCCATTCATCATGACCATGCGTTTGAATAGAAAACTCCACATGGTTGGCGAAGTCCTCAATAGTCAGCATAATATCTGGTATTACATATACCATTTGTGTTCCAGTAGATAGGTCCATTTCCATAGTTGCGATGATAGACCTATCACCTCGCCATCTGGTGTCTCTTAAGATAACTAAGACCATTACACCAGTATTTCGCCGGTGAAGAGTGTAGACTCTAATCATAACAAGCCTCATACGAATATGGTGAAAACCGGCTTGCCGAAGAGTCTGATAACTTTGATCAGTAACAAGTGGCAGATCCACTTGATTTTCCCCAGTGCATAGAATATCCTCCTTTGAGTAATGCTGATATACTCGGTGATTTGCAGGCTGGAAGCCTGCTGAATATAAAATTTCTGCTGGAACCATTCCAGCTCTTTGTGATCTTGAAATCTCCAGTTGTTGTTCCGGGCTCAACTGACTTTCAATAGTTCTCCTGAATCTTCTCTGATTTGGAGATATTCTCCTTCTAAGATTGTATAATCTTCTTTGGTTCTGGCGGTAGTTTGGAATTTGGTCTTCAAAACTAGGGACCGTCGTGACCGTTGTGGACCCCGCTGGAGGTCTTGATGTGCTCATTTTCCTCTTTCCTGTCTTAATATATTTGAAGGATTTCTGAATATTAAAAGAGCACCTTTCTTTTTAGGAACTGCTAGTTCTGTTCCTAAATTTAGGGTGTTATTTTGCTTCACTAACGCCCTTTGAATGTCAAAGGTTGTTTTAAGGTCTGATGGTTTAACAAAACCAACTGCTGGTGAATCTATTAATTCAATGGCCTTGGATGCGTCAGTATATTCTCTAGACTCGGATTGCTTAATCTAGCCTTCACTCATCCGCCAATTAGACCTTTTACCTCGCTGATGAGGTACTCAACCTTTTTAACACTAAGCTTTAACTCCTCAGTGAGTTTCAAAGCTTCTTCTTTTGCTACAATCAACTGTCTAACTTCTTACTTTGATAGTGATTTTTGACTGTAAACTTCTTTTTGTAAATTTTGAATGATAGTTCGTAGCTGAGCTATTTCTGTTCTTAATAAACTATTTTCCTCTTAATTTGGTAGAAATGTTTAAGTGAGACTTTTGACAAAAGACAGACTTTATCAAATACAACTCTTACGTTGTTCGCTACTTTTGAAAGCTTTGGGTTCTGGTTTTCAGCAAGATCAATGTATTCAAGGTTTACGGTTCGGGACTTACTATATCAATCTCTTATGTTTTTCTCAAATTTTTCAGTCATAACCTTCAGTCTTTTACTTACGGCTTAGGAACTCATAAAACTTTCATGCTCACCTGACTGGCCATGACTCAATTCATGAGACTTACGTTGCACGGCAGTCTTTTGCAATCAGTTAACAAGATCGGTCACCTTATTGTAAAAAGACTTTAGGCTTACTACCAGGGGTATCCTTAGTTTAGGCTCTCAGGCTTACCGTCTTACGCACTTACTAGCCTTCTCTGAAGGATGCATGTCGAGTCTCCACCTGTTAGCTTAGTAATTCTCCCCATGAAATAATAAACATAGAACTTGAGATTAATCGGAGAAAAGTTTAATAATTTCCCTTACCTCCACCTTAAACCTTGAATCGATTTAGTCTGCCATGAGCTTATAAACAAAGCTCTAGGACAACGAGGTGTGATTGATGTTCCAATAGAATTTAAAATATATTAAGAGTGAGTAAAAGTTTAATTAAAATATATTAACTGATCAAATAGGTTGAAATTAAATTTTTGATTTAATTAATTAGAAAATTCGATTTTTTTATTAAAAAAATATTAATTATTTAAATCAAATCAATAAGTTATCGATTTTAAAAATCACAATTCACTCGATTAAACAAAACAGAACTGGAATAGTGAATCTCTAATTCTTTACTTCCGTGATCCTTCTCGGCCTACCCTCCCAACTCCCGTCGCGGCGTCGCCTCCTCTCTCCCGACTCCCGTCGCCTCCCTAAGCCTCGGAGCCCCTGCCCTCTCTTGACCTCTCACCGCGGTAAGATCGTCGGTCGTCGAAGTCCCTGCCCTCCCTTTTGTCGCTCTTGCCGCCAGTATCGTTAACGCAGCCGGAAACCCCGAAGCATCCGTCGCTCTTGCCGCTGGTAGTCGCTAACGCAGCCGGCAGCCCCCATCGCTCTCGCCTCTCCCCTCCTGGAAGACGGGCGCGAAGAGGACCATTGAGCAGAACGTCCTACTGGAAGACGGGCGGGAAGAGGACTGCCACTGGTGCTGTCGTCGGTAAAACGTGGATGTGCTCGCTTGATTTCTAGGGTTCCGGAGAGTTGGAATGAGTTGAAAGGGATCACGAGGGAATATGCCCCTTTAACCGTATGAAAATTAATTGTTGATTTAAATACAAAATCATTGATGTCTTCGCGCAGGCAGACTGTTTTTTGGATCATAAGGCATTCGTTATTGGGCCGAGCGGAGACTTTCAGCCGACTTCAAAATCGATGAGTAAAGAGCTGAACGGTCATTGAATGATAGGTTTCGACTCCGATGCCAGCCTCTTGCTGTTTTGCTTGCCCGCGATCTTGGATCTCCTACCATCCGAGTTCGATCAATCTGAGAAAGCATCGATTTGTCGTGGCATCGTCCGCGGCGGCCGGAATGGAGCTCTCCCTGACGCGACCGGACGACTGGCACCTCCACCTGCGCGAGGGTGAGCTCCTCCATGCGGTGGCCTCCCACAGGTGGGTAGATTGTTGGGTTATTGATCAGCGCCTTGTCTCTTGATTCCGGTGGACTAATAAAGTAGAGATTTTGGTGGGCGGCGGTGGTGGTGCAGCGCGAGGCAATTTGGGAGGGCGATCGTGATGCCGAACCTGAAGCCCCCTATTACGACCACAGAAGCGGCGGTGGCTTATCGCCAGTCCATCCTGAAGGCGCTGCCGGAGGGCAGTGTATTTGATCCCCTCATGACGCTTTATCTCACGGACAACACCAGCCCCGAGGAGATCAAGCTTGCTAGTAAGTATTTTTCCGTCCTTTTTCTTCTTTCATGTCTGATATTGCCAAATTAGATGTTGGGTTATCGTGGGCGATCGTAATGTGTTTATCCGTCTCACTTGTTGTAAAGAATAGTCATTCCAGGAGGTTGATTGTTTAAAATTGTAGTTGCAGGGCATCTCGTATAGAGTGCAACAAGATTCCAATACCCATTTCTTGTTTGATGATTCCTTAATTCCTTACCGTTTATGGAACAGACAAAGTTTTATTCATAGAAGGACTAAACCTTGCGTCAAAAAGAAAATTTCGTGATTACCAGCCATTGAAACATGAAGGTTCTAAATTCTAAGACGCAAGGTTTAATCATGGAATGATAAAGCTGTGTCTGTTCCATACAGACATCTAATAAATCTTTCGTTGGTGATTCCTTGTTGTGAATTTTTTGGTTCCATAAACTTCATTTTTTCAAATCCTATCCTGTTTCCTTTGCTTAAGCTCCCCTCCCCGAGTTCACTTTCATTAATGTTCCAACATCCTCTATACAGAGTTATATATGTTGTTGTACATTGATGCCTTTGCTTTGTACTTTCTGTTCTTAAAAGTAAAGCATACCTCCGAAGCACTTTGACTTTAATGAAATTGCCTGTTAATTTCTTCTCACTTTTCATCTTATGATGGCTTCATTTTTCAGGACAAAGTGGAGTGGTCTTTGCTGTTAAATTATATCCTGCTGGAGCAACTACCAATTCTCAAGATGGGGTTACTGATATATTTGGAAAGTGTTTACCTGTGCTAGAAGAAATGGCAAAACTTAATATGCCATTGCTGGTATGTGAAGCCACTATCTATGATGATTTCATGTTAGACATGTAAATAGTTAGCAGTTGCTGACTTAGTGTGAACATAGTTGTTGGAAGCATACCATGTGTAAGTCACGAATGATGCAATTCAGATTTAAAATTATACATGTGATATGTATTTATAAAAGAACAATGATGATTCAATTTCATTAGTCTGTTGTACCACTCAGGAAAAAGAGAAAGAAATTCTATTGAACTGTTAAATATGGCCCAATAATTTTAACCGTTAGAAATTGAATCAATCTTCTATTACCAAAAATTGTGGAGAAGCTAGGGAAGGTGGAGCCTTATAATAAAAGATTGATATAATAGAAAGAAGAAATCTTGTTGCTTGCAAACTCCCAATTGATGTTTTGTCCACTAATGAAATTATTGAGGATGGAAAAGGAGATGGATGTTCTTGTCGACGAGCTTAGTGAGAATTGCTTTGCTGATACTGGAAACAGTTATTTAATAAGAGTTTTCATCTGGAATCTAAGTACTTTGATGCAAATTTTGGTGATAAAAATCTCACTCATTGACTTTGACTTGAGCTTCACAACTGTACATGTTTGTTTCTGTAAGATAATTAGTTATATCTAATGGATGCATTTAATCTCTTTAAGTGACCTGAGAGTGCTATAAAGTGAGATAGACATCTTTTAAATTATTTTTGATCAATGCAAGTTTTTAACCTACATATAGTTTTTATGAATCCTATTCATAATACTCTACTGATAACAAATAGGATATTTGAGTGAAAAACTTATTCCTAGTAAACTTTTTTGTAATCTTTTTAACTGAACCTTACAATTCATGAATTAATACAATTTATGATTCAAAATTTACCCCACATAGTGGGATAAGGCTTGGTTGTTGTTGTTGTTGTATGATTCAAAATTTTTACCAAAATGATTTGTGCAAAACACCTCAAGTTGATAACCTTGGGTGCAAATGTGATATATATGGAGTTCTGTTTTACATTTAAACACAAATGATGGATAGGTAAACGTGACATATTCAGTATATTGCTTTGGTTTATAGAGTGGTCTGGATAGTTTCACATACAACTAACATGCATCCTTTTAATATAAATTTTCATTTAATTATTAATATTTAGCCATTATGATATGACTGACATCTACAAATATGAAATTTTCATATGAATTATGAAGCATAATCTCATTTACTATGTAGCGGCTGGGAATGCTGAATTTATGTAAAAATAAGTCATCATCATGTTGTTAGTTGTTACATGATGGTTTAGTGATATTACAAAATTATAATTCTTGTGCTACTGGAACTGAGTCTCATATGTTACTTTTTTTTCATGATTTCCTAGATGACTATTCAATATTATTGTGGATGTTTGGATCTAGACTTAGTTTCAATCTTCTTCTTTGATTGGTTGAATATGTTTGTTCCTTTTTCATTAGATGTCGAAATTGTTCTGTGTTATATTCTACCAAGCATGTGGAAAAATCAATGTTGCTTTTCTGGTTGCATTGGCATACACCGCAATTGGGATTTATCTTCCTGAACTCTAATTAGTTGATATTTCTTTCATGAACATGGTTGCTATGGAATATTCTATTCAGTTACATGAAAATATTGAAAATTGAATTTCTGAAAGCTCAATAAGGATATATTTTTCTTTTTTTTCTATTAGTTTCCTTAACTCATTTAGCTTATTAAAAATCAATGTACAAAGAGCTATTACTACAATATTTGGTAAATTGTTACTAACTGCCTAATTTATTCCATAATTCATTTTGTAATATTGATGTTTCTAAATATTAGCATTAGTGACAGCAGAATATTTCTCCTCTTTTTGCTCATATTAATATTATTTATCCTTTTAAATCTCGGAACCTGACATCTTTGCATGACACTTTCTACTAGGTCCATGGAGAAGTTACTGATCCAAGTGTTGACATCTTTGACCGAGAAAAAGTTTTCATTGAAACAATTTTAGAACCATTGCTAAAGAAACTTCCACATCTGAAAGTTGTGATGGAACACATAACTACAATGGAAGCTGTTAAATTTATTGAATCATGCAGTGAAGGTAAAATCTTGGTTCATTTTTTTGCTTTGTTTCTATTCTTATCTATATTCAAACAGGGCAAACCCTTGGCAGTAAGTGCCAAGAGCTAATAGAAACATTATCTTGTAAATTTTGTTACACATTTGTGGTGTGTTTTCTCTTATAGGTTCTGTTGCTGCAACAGTGACACCGCAACACCTTATTCTGAATAGAAACTCTTTATTTCAAGGTGGACTGCAACCTCACAATTACTGTCTCCCGGTACTAAAACGAGAGATCCACAGTAGGTTAAACTATTTCTTTTGCTAATAGGAAACTATTCAGTCTTCATTTCGCATTTATACAATACTGCTAACCATACAGATCACAGTTTCTAGAAAAGTCAACTAGCACATACAATAATTGATGGTATCTTTAACAACTTACTAAATGTATCATATATTGTCTTTTGTTCTTCAATCTCGGTACACTAGCAAAATCATCCTGGATAATAATGCCCTTATGTGATCACATTGTGTTACTTTATGGTGTTTAAAGTAACTCTGTAAACTTTTGGCGTCTTCAAACGTCTCTTTTTACTTGCAGTTGGCTAGCATATTCTTCATTTTCCTTGTTTACTTTGAGGTCAACCTTTCTTAATCCAAATAGGCTAAAGCCTTATTTACAGAGTTTTTGTTCTACAAGTGTGACAGTGTTGTCATTATGTGATTTTCTTTGTTCCTTTCTACATAATCATGTTTTAAAAAGTTTGACATGTTTTTTTTAGTTCATTTTTTTTTTTTTTGCTGCATCGCCAATCTCTGGTATTGATAACATCACTTCTTCCATAGGAGAAGCTATAGTATCCGCCGTGACAAGTGGCAGCAATCGATATTTCCTCGGAACGGATAGTGCTCCGCACGAAAGGCGAAGAAAAGAATGTACTTGCGGATGTGCAGGAATATACAATGCTCCTGTTGCTCTATCACTTTATGCCAAAGTATTTGAGCAGGTACTCCCATGAATCCCCAACCTATATGCTACTTTGTCGATAGAATTAGAAACAGCTATTCATATGGCTGATCGCTTTTTTGCTAATTTATTCATGTAGTTATTTTTGCATCTCTAATACTCGTTTCGATCAGGCTGGTGCACTCGACAAACTGGAAGCGTTCACAAGCTTCAATGGACCTGATTTTTACGGTCTCCCAAGAAATACCTCAAAGATCAAACTGAGAAAGAGCTCCTGGAAGGTGCCCGTGTCTTACCCATACGAACATGGAGAAATAGTGCCTATGTTCGCAGGCGAAACCCTCGAATGGCTTCCATCAAATAACTGAGAGAGTTTTTTCTTCCAGGTTATTTAAATGAGGCAATTGCTAATCTACTATGTTTTATTGTATCCAAAAAATTATTGATTTGTACTTGGATTTGTAAGCAGATGATGTTTTTATAATTATTTTCAACAATTTTAAGAATAATTTAATGAAACTTCTTTATAGAATTAAATTCCGTTATAGTAAAGCAATTGTATTGATTGGAAAAGGTTATTAGAATTCCGTTATAAATTCCGTCGTAGTAATAACTATTGAGGAATTTATATAGAGATTAGAGTTGTTTTTCAAACTTGCTTATTTTTATCTTTATATTTTTATAATTGGTCTTTCTAATATCTACATAAATATATTTCTATGCGGTACCAATAATATTACATTTAGGTTCTTATATAATTATTTTATTTATCTATAAAGTTTATTAATAGATTATATCAAAATTCTCTAATTTTTAAATTTATATTTATGTGAATATGCCACATAAATTATCATATGTTGCTAGAATATTACATTTCTCTTTATTTTCTAAATTTTTTAGTTTAGTCTACATATTTAAATTTTCAAAAATTTAAATATAAGCAATTTACCAAAATGCATAGGTAAATATGATTTTTATCCATTTCATGCATGTAATTTTTGAAATATCCAAACAACGTAGCTTTCTCATTTCCTTTCCATAGCTCTTTTCCTTTTTATTTTATTTTTTTTTTAAAAACTTAATCTTCCGACAATTTTCTTTCATCGGCGACCGTCCTTCATCATCCCTTGGCCTCCACCCAACAGCGCAAAAAGACACAATAACTCGGTGATAACTTAAAATCAAGGCTGAGCTTTGGATCGATTTGTGAGGGCCAACTCCATCAATTTAAAAGAGGTATCAGGGGTGAGTTTTCCTCATCATTTTATCTCAATTTCATTTATTCTCTTTTTATGATCCTCACGTAAGATATCAATTCAAGTGGATCGGATGAGTTCGGATCGGATTAAAGATCGGTTACAAAAAATTTTTGAATCCGAACTCAACTCAAATCCGAATTCAATCCGAAAATCCTAAACTCAAACCCAGATAACCCGACCCAAAATAAATATATTTTTATGATTATTATTTTTCTATAATTCTTCACTTTTATTTTAATATTTTATCATTGTATATTAATATTATATTATTTACATACATAAAACATCTTAATTTTTAAAATAAAATTTAATTTAATCTAAAAAAAATCTTAAAATCTAAATTCATGTCAACTCAGGTCAATCCAACCCAACCCGACCCAACCTAAATATAAATCAATCCAAAAAATCTCAACCCGAACCCGACCAGAAAATCTCCAACTTGAATCTGATTTTTTTCTTAGTCGACTCGGATTGGGTTGGTAGGTCGGATTCATTTTTGACACCCCTATCCTCATGCCATTTGATTGCATTTTTTTGTTTTTATTTTTCAACATTTAGTCTCTTTTTTGAGTTTCTTGTTATTATTAGAGATAAAGCCCGACGAGTTGAGTATTGGCCGGAGGATGACTTCGGTCGTAAGAGTGTCGGTGTGTACTTGGTGGCGAAGTAAATTTTTTATTTAAATTAAATATGTGAACTTTGTGTGTTTTATGATAGTTCTATTTTTTAACCGGTAATTATTTGATGAAATGTAGAGGTGGACGACGACGGAGGAAACTCGTCGAGACAATGATGGACCTAGAGATATCCAAATGACTCCAAATAAAATCCTATGTACTCGGCTAAGTCTCCTTAATGTACTCATGTCGTTAAACACCAATGTGATACAATGTATTTAGCCTAATTTTTTTTCAACTCGTTCTCGACATTAAAAATGAAGTTGAAAGCTCACTATAAATGATATGATGATAATACTCACTATCCGACACCATAAATAAGTTCATAGGACTCCCCTACGTCATACAAAATTAAATTTTTTATTTTTAGAATGACTTAAGTCCATCATCTATTTTTGGGATAAAAGTGACTGATGAAACTAGAGATATTCAAATGACTCCAAAAAAAAAGTCATATATGTTTGGCTAAGCCTCCTTAATACATTTATGTCGTCAAACACCAATGCGATATAATGTTTTTAACTCATTTTTTCAACTCGTTATCTATATTAGAAATGAAGTTGGAAGCTCACTATAAATGGTATGATTATGATATTTATTATCCTACACCACAAATAAATTCATTTGACACCCTTATGTCAGAAAAAATTAAATTTTTTATTTTTAGAATGTCTTAAGTCCATGTATTCAACTCATGTCATCAAAATACCAATGTGATACAATGTATTCGGCAATTTTTTTTCAACTCGTTTTCGACATTATAAAAAATATCAATTTACAACTATCATATCATAAAATTATAACCATAGTAGCAATAATAATTTTATTGAGTTTTACAACAACAACACACATCACAACAATAACACATAAGAAGAGCATAATAATTTTGACAAAGTAATAATTAACAATATATATTAATAACAATTATGTAGACAATAACAACAATAAAATATTATGAATATTTCTCTTCAAAATCTACAACAAACAGTCATGTTTGTGATTATATTATTTAGGAAGAGTAAAGTTCTCTATATCACCTAATGAAAAATTAAATTTTTCAGTTTTTTCAAGTATTCTAGATGATTCTCTGTAGTAAGATTGCTCAAGTGGTCCTCCTGTTAGTATTAGCCCTAAGAGTCAATTATGAGATGATTGACCAAGAAATTTTTATATGATATTTCATTAATAAAAGATAAAGTTTATGATTATTATATTTACTTCAGATCAATGTTAAATGAATAAGTATAATAATATCTTAGGGTAATAGGTTCTACTCTACAATATATCAATTGGTTGAATTGATAATGGAATGCTATAGATATATATAGAACACTGCTCTTAATTATTCCTAGTCAAATATTAATATACAAGGGCAATATTAATGCGTTGAGACTAGCATGTAAGTCAGTTGATGACTTAATTTTACAAGTCATGGATATAAGATATCAAGTTGACACATGGATATATATTAGAGAATATGTACTGAATTGACCCGCTGTGAGAATGTTTCATGGATCGTTATATGAGTGTCATAAACATTCTCATAGTAATTATTAGTATAAATAGTTCTTAGATCTGAAATCACTACGGTTCCCTACATAAGGAGTTATGTACTTTGGTATCGACAAACGTCACTTGTAACAAGGTGGACTATAAAGTCAATCACTGGGTATGCAATAAGTTATGCGGAAAGATGTGAATAATGTAGATGTGATATATCCCTTCCATATGACGAAAGTGATATTTATGAGTCCCTTGATTAAGTAGGACACAAGAATGCATGATCATGCTCAAATAAGTTAATATGAGATATTGAGTTTATTTGGATGAGTCTACTTAGGGATCAAGAAACACAAAGATTGATAAGAGGATGGCACGATCTATGCCTCATTGATCAATCTAAATATCGAGGATAGAAGAATTGAGTTATACAAGATAATAGACACAGACAGGTTAGGTCGGA
>JBBUKS010000002.1:4575968-4591167 GCA_038050645.1 Hedychium gardnerianum | reverse complement strand
TGTGTGAAAAAATGATGAAATGAGCTCTTTATTTATAGAGATTGGATAGTAACGGACACTAAATCTTAACCATTGATAAAAAAATGATCAAATGATCTCAACCGTCGAAAAAAAAATTAAACCCAATGGCTATGAACCGCCGGTTAACCATTAGCGAAATGTACATGAATACAGTTTTGACTCCTCGAAAGTATAAATAGAAAAAGCAAGGAGTCAATTGAACCATCTTTGTGTCTGGCCCGAGAGTGTCGTCAAGAAGACTCAACATTTGATATCATCCGTGTACTGGTACAACAAGGAAACATTTTTGAACTTGTATATGTGATCCTCAGGGTCGTTGCTTTGTTGTACTCCCCAATTTGAAGTGCTCAAAAATGACGAGGTAATTCGTCCAATAAGATATTTTTGGAGAAAGGAGGCCTAGAAGAAGCTTTTACTCCGCCAGGAATAGTGCTTTCTCTCTTTGGAGAACCTTGATGCAGGATCTTCCTAGAAGATTCTGAGGACGATTCTTGTGCTGTGGATGGACCTACCTGGGTGGGAATCACCCCTAGATGTTTCTCCAGGCTAGGTTGTCTCGAGGCCATGCGTTGGTGGTGCTTTTGCCGACCCAGATGGAATGGGTCCAAGCATAGGCGCAGGTGATGTGGGCGACCATAGTTATCCTTACAACACCGCCTGTATCGTCGCTGCAACTAACTTGCTGAAATCCTTCGTTGCCATGAAGATGACGTTGGGTGTGCCGGTGTTACTCATCTTATCATCCTAGTCCAGGTCTTAACTTAGTGATTCCCACAGACGGTGTCAATTTAATCCTTCCTAGGAACATTGGCGAGCGAGCCACCGGTGAGTTGAAGTCAATCACCTCATAGGTGGCCTGCGTCCACCTGGGAGAGGTTGGAAGAGAACAGTTAGAATGACAGTCAAGGGGTTTCCCGGCATAGTCACTCTGACACTCAAGTCAGTTGAGGTGGAATGAAGAAGATGAACAGTGGCTACGGTTTGTAGATGCATATGTGCATGTACCTATGCTTGCGGGACAGGCGACCTTTTATAGAGTTATGGACGTGGAGATCCACGTCCTCCCTCTCCCCTGCGTCTGATGCGGCGTTATCCCATTTATTAGATATTTACTCAAAGTAAATGGTCAAGTTTCCCATGTTCTTTGTAAGGTAACAGCTACGTTGTCCATATCCTCCGCTAGCAATAATTATCAGTTACAAATAATGCAGAGAGTTATGCAGATGCTGAAGGATAATGAAGCGTAGGGAAAAGACGGAGAAACTGAGCATCTCAAGAGTCGGGGCTGTTGGTAGCCGGGAGTCCCAAGAACCGAGGATTGTTTAGTCGCCGGGAGTCTCAGAAGCCCGGGACTGTTGGATGTTGGAGGCTGTTGGTAGCCGAAAGTCCTAAAAATCGGGGGTTGTTTGGTAGTTGGGAGTCTTAGGAGCCAGGGGTTGTGGGAAGCCGAAGGCTGTCAGTAGCCGAGAGTCTCAGAAGCCGGAGGTTGTTGGAAGCCGGAGGCTATTGGAAACCGAAGGCTGTTAGTAGCTGGGAGTCCCAGGAGTCGGAGGCTATTAGAAGCCTTCTTTGACTACTACTTCCGTCTTTATATTGACTTTTTTGTCACGTGATACCTCTCTGATTACTCCTAGTATCACTATCTTTGATAAAACATTCTTTCTCCTCCCACCCCTTAGTCATTTGATGATTGATTATAAGTTGACCTCGTGATTTATCCCCTTTCACATAATCTTGGATAAAATTATAAGAGATGTTTGGATGAACATAATCACTTTTAACTATAATTTGATAAAACATTCTTCTCTACTTGAGATAAATTTTGTTTATTTTAAAGTTTTTCATTACCTTTCTCTACAACCCCCACACATCTTGAGAGCTAAGAAAAACTTTCATCTTTAGACACTATGTCTCATAATTCTCACAAAACAGGAGAATTGAAATAAAGCAACTTCATTGTTAACCATCTCTAGAGAGTTATAGCCCACCAAACTCGCTTTGATACCATTATGTTAGGAAAAACAAAAAGATAAAATTGAGAGAGAGGGAGAGGATATAACTTTTTCTTTTTATTTCTTTATATCTCAAATCCAAGTACATGGAGGTATTTATACATACAGAGAATAATCTAGATACTCCTCTAGATTAATGAATAATAATTTTCTAAATTCACATACAATGAATGGAGGAAAATTCTTACTCTTATTCTAGATACAATGAATATATTACCCATTCATATTCATATCTAGAATAATTTAACTTTGTATTTTCAACAAGTCCGGCCTACCCTAGCACGTGTGTGCGCGCCTGACCAAGTCAATTGGTAGCACTCCTCGAACAGTATTGGCAACGCCTACGATGAGTTTGATGGTGAGCCAACAAGTGCGGCCGATGAGAATGGACAAGTTCTTTACGGGTCACCATCTATGGTTTGATGGGGGAGATTCGATCGAAATGGTAGCAAACTAGAGAAATAATTTATATAAATATATTAATTTACATTTTTTTGTCAAATTTATTGGGAGAGCTTAAAAACGAGGAGGATACATATGTGATAAGATAGTCACAATTGAGAGTTAGAGGAAGGTCATGGAGGAAAAAGTAAAGAAGATAAATTTACTACAGATGCATACATGATTGAATTTTTTTTAAATAAAAATAGACTTATCATATAAATCTAATTGTACAATGTTCAATAAAAATTACTAAATTTTCAAAAATATCTCATGTAACTATTAACTCTATTTAGATGTGAAAGACTATTAACTCTATTTTATTTTGAAAAAATCTTTATAAATTCAGCTACATTCCCGATTGATTTAATTTAAAGTATTACTTCATAAAGTTGAAGATCTTAAATATTATAATGATTTATTTTCTTATATAAATGAGTTGACCACTTTGCAAATGAAGCAAGAATACGCTCAATGAGAAGTACAAAAAGAAAGTTTGAGAAGTACAAAAAGAAAGTTTTAAGCGAACTTCTATGGCATTATCTCTACATGTGTTATTTTATATTACTTCATGGTTTGCATTTGTTTTTTATTACAGTTAATGTCTAGATACAATACATATCATATCACATACTTAAATACTTCGTGTCTCAAAATTAAGATCGTACAATCCTCAGTTACTAAAATTGTAAATGTGCATCGTTTTTTTTCCTTCAGAAAATAGATTTTGAATACTAAAGAAGGAAAATAAAATCCAGCAAACTATAAGTAAACGGCTTCCTATACACACTAGGAGCACAACCACAGTGTTACCTCGGGTAATCTCGTATTTAGATTCGGCTATAAACCAGAATCAATCTATAGATTCCGTCGTTTATATAGGTTCATAGTGCGGCGGCGGCGCAGCCGCCGACAAGAATTCCCAGAAGCTCTCCAGCATCTGCGCGTCGAAGCCCCCGCCGAACACTTCGCTCGGAGCCACCAAACTGTTGCCGGGATCCACTGATTTCGACGTCGTCGTCGACCCAGACAAAGCCGGCGGCGATTCGGCGACAGAGGCGGCGGAGGAGGAGGAAGCGATGGCGTCTAAGTCGGAGTCCCGGCCGGTGAGCTTCTGCACGAGGGCGCGGAAGGTAGCGGCGCTGGCTGTGACCCTCATGGGGTTGGAGATGTAGACGACCTTGACGGGCTTCTTCTTGGCGATCGACCGGCCGAGGCACTTGCGATGGGCACTAAGTATTTCCTCCATGTGGCTGATCGAGAGAAGGAAGGGAGTTGGGAGCTTTATAGGGACGGAGGTTGTCCCGTCTTCGCCGGAGCAGTACGGGCTGCTGCTTCCTGGAAGCAATATAATGAGATTAATTGGGAGGAGATCAAAGCAAAAAAAGGACATTTTTGTCAAGGAGTGGACGAATCGAGCGGTGTAGAACAATTAATGAATTGGACGTCAATGATTGTTGCTGCGTGGCGTTGCGTAGCGTAGCGTGGCGTGACCTGCCTTCCAGGAAGATCAGTAGCATGGGGATGATGGCGAGCGTCATCAGACCCGTCTTGACGTACTAAAGGAGATATTAATTAATTAATTGGTGACTTTGAATTAATTTTTTATCACGTTAATTCCAATTTCCAAATGCCGATTTTCTAAAAAAATAAAAATAATAATAATAATAATAAATCAGATTGAATAACGTTGAATCTGAGATAACCGATTCGTCTTATGAAAGTTTTTCACCGATCATCAAGATAAATTGAAAAACGCTAATGAAGACTCATTCAAATGACCAATATTCTTAGACCCGTTTTTTATTCTTAAACTAGTATTCTTAGGCCGATTTTCTCAAGCATGTGTCAAGTGACCTAATCAAGCTAAGTCGATTTATTGAATGGGTCAAGTCAAATTAATTTGACCGATCGGTAGGTTCAATTGGATGGTTGTTAGGTTAATTATTAAGCTCAATGAGATAATTAGGCTAATTGCGTAAATCAAACATGTAAAACTACTGGGGTAGTTAAACCTATGAAACTTGAGGATTGTGGAATAGTAGTCAAATTGATTAAGCTAAGTTAGCAACCAATTATGAATTGAAATAATCAAACGTGTGTCGTAAAACCATATATATTGAACATATAATTAAGTCAGTCGAAATATTAGGTTAATAAAAAACTAAACATGTGTTGAAGAATTATTTCTCTTTTCACTTTTCTCTTAATTTCTTCCTATTCCATTCAATTTCATTCATTCTTTACTGCAACTGTTACATCATGAAAGTTCGGGAGACACATATTTGTTGATTATAGGAGATGGTTTAGCTTCATATATAAGTGGTTTAAGTTGCAATAAACCCATTACATGTGATCGCATGCACGAATGATGTCCACGTTATTAATTTGGGCATAAATTTTAAAATGATTTTGTGTGATACATAAACTATCATTTATATATAAAAAATTAAATGAATGTAACTCGCATTCTTTTTTTTACTAAAACAATGTTACAATTAAATTAAAAAAACATATTCAAGTTATTATTTTTAACCAAAAATATTAGTTACAACTAAATAAGACATCTAAATTAGTACACATATATTAGTAATCATTTTCTTTTTTCTATGCACATGCAATAGGAAAATGGAACACACTTTCACAATTAAAAGAAAGAAAGAAATTTATTATAGCTGAATATTTTTTTTTAAAAAAATATACCAAAACAAAAACACACGTTATTCAACAATTCACAAGGAACAAAACTACGCATTGTAGCTAACAACACAAAAAGTGCTATACGTATTGTAGCTATCTCACTAACTTTATTTCGCTAAAGACAATAAAATCTATTAATATCAAGGTTATGGAGGAGTGTGAAACTTTGTCTCTGGCTTTGTTCTTAATTAAGGCGACATTTTCCCATTTCTTTATTGTTTAAGTAGCTAGCTCGGTCAAAGTAAAATTTTAATGACAGAAAGAGACAGACTTGATGATAATACTATCTTTAACATAATTAATTCTAGTAATTTGTACGTGGCCAGAGCGTATAAGCCATAGGCTCTAGTGTTTTACTTGAACTGATGCATTCATCTGTCCCTATTGATGCGACTGCTCAACAAATATTTATTTATTTTTTTAAAAAATACTTTAATGTTTTACAAGAAGGCTTTAATTGTTCACAGAGACAATTATGAAGCAATAGCTGACAAAGTCAAGATCTGAGACAGAAACAACAACAGGAAACTGCAAAATTTTCCACACTTTGTCAAGAAAGTTTTTGATCGCTTGAATCACTTCAACTCCACATGCTCATCTTCTTTGAATGCGGAGCACTGGTGGCTTCTCTTCTCTTTCCTTGGAATTAATGTGACTGCTGTATGTGAAAGGAAGTTTCATGTGAAAATCGTATGATAATAATAATATTAAAGTATTTGTCTAAATCAAGAGGAGCTTTCATGTGATATTAGAATGGAGCTCCTTTTTGGCGTTTTGCCTTTTTTTTTATATATATATTTTAATCTCTTTGATTTTTTTTCTTTTAATTATTGGAGATAATCACATGCATTAACATCTGCAGGTAAATAATTAATTTTCTCGTAGAGTGAAGGACTTGTCTTGTTTTGATAGGCTGTTTTGTTTATTTATTATATTTTTGGTGTCGGTGGCTTGAAATGCAGGGTCATTCAAGCCGCAAGAAATTGTTGATATGTCTTATCAAGTTTTCTACCAGCATCATCGCAATGTCATTAAAGGATGAAAAATAGGTATTGTTGAAGTTACAATTGCATTATTTTTTTTAATAAATTTAAACCAAACTTTTAGGAAACATAACTTTGTAAGTTTATAGTAGTCCCTAATCTTAAAGCTCGCTATAGAAAATTAGTCTTAAGAATGACATGACAAAATCAAACAAAGAAGATGGCGCTATCTCGTACATGGAGAAAGCTTAGAGAGCATCAGTGCCATGATTATACCCTCTAATAAATAATCAAATGATCTAAAGTTCAAATTTCAATTACGATGTATTGTAAGAAATTTTTCCTCCAATGAGACGCGAGCCTAAGAATATTGGTCATTTGGATAAACTTTCATTAGCGCTTTCCGATTTATTCTAGTGGTCGATGAAAAACTTCCGTGGGGCCGGACTGATCATTCCAGATATAACGTTATCCGATCTCGTTAATATATATATATATATATATTTTAGAGACCATCGGTGCAGCTTGTCCGCAGAGTTTCTGCAGAGTAATCTCACTTATTTGGGCCGAAAAGTGGGGCTTTAAGTTGAGTTGGGCTTCAATTGCATATGCCTTTATTCTTCGGATCAACGCGTGATTCGTGCCGTCTCCATACAGGCGGAGAGATCTTCGGAGATCTGGCGGCAGCGGGTTGATGATATCGCAATGCGAAGCTTGCTGATGGCGTCCGCACTTCGCTCTCTGGCTTCTCCGATCTTCGTTTTGCACAATCTCAGAGCTTCATCCATCGAATCTGCTTCCGGACCGCCTAAACCCTCTTTCTCCTCAAGACAGCGCCTGCGTATCTATCCTCCCTCCTCTTCCTCCTCCTTGAAGTGGAGCTCGTTCATGGCGGACGCCCCCAGGTTGCAAAGTCGAGGTTGGTACATTTCCACTTTTAAACCCCCTTTTACATGAAAACTAGATAGTTAGATGGTTACGATTTTGAGAGAAACTGTTTTTTATTTTGTTTTTATGGCTGGAGGAGATTAATTGTGCCAAAATTCTATTTTATTTGTATTCAAGTAATAAAAGTTTGTTCTTATGGCTTGTTTTTATAGTCGATAGAACTTTCTCAGCTAATTAAATGGCGAGGTTTTAGGATTGATATGTTTTGTTTATCCATAGTTTGTTTCAGTGCTGGAATCAGTGGAAGAGAGAATAAAGAACTTTTGGTACAACATCTACTTGTTGGTGAAGACAACCTTAAGCTTTTGCTGGAGCTCCAGCAGCGAATTTCTGGAGGTTTTTTCTGCATTTTAACTTCCTTTTTTGCACAACGATTTGAATATTCAAAAGTGTTGCAATAGTGTTTAATATCTGAATAGATGATTTCTCTTTTAATACTTAATAGGACGAACCAATTTGTTTTTACTTTTTTTGCCTGAAATTTGCAGCGTATTGTTTTATGTTATTTCTTGGTAGTAGGAATGCTATGGAGAAATGATAGCTACCCTCTAATATACAAATGCTTTGCTCGTCTGGTCCATAGGGAGAGAGTGTAGATGGTATCTTGTATGCAAAAAGCCAGCTGAGATAAACTGCAACTTGATATGGTTGGGTTCCCCTAGACATTAAGCATTTCATAACATCATGTCTGATTTCATAGTAGCCATTACAAAACCTTTTTGAGTTGTCAGGATTGATGTTTAAAAGTGTTCAGCTCCACAACATTAAACCAAGCGAATCCTTAACATTGGATTTATTTCACACTTTGTTTGTAGTTACAATTTATCTATGAATTTCTGATCTTCAATCTCTCATTTTACCATCTTTTCTGAACAACTTTCTTGATTTTCTATATCATTGCACTTAAGTGATGCTCTAGTCTTTCTCCAGGGGTGGATTTAAGTGATTTAGCCGTGGAGTACTCTTTGTGTCCCTCAAAGGAAAATGGTGGGATGCTTGGATGGATAAGAAGAGGGCAGACGGTACTTTTGCAATTTTTTTTTTATTGCATTGATTAGTTTTAATGAGAGCTAATCAGTCAAAACGTCTGATGCTTATTTTGAAAATCAGCCTAATTGTTATGAAGGTGAAGTGTCATTCTTCTGTTATATTCTTGGATGTGGTGTTCATAAATCCTTGTCAATATTCTGATGATGTTGTTTTCAACTAACTTTTCAGGTATCCTATGTGCTCCCAAAGTCTTATTAGTGTTCAAACCTTTTATTGATAGCATTTCTGTGAATATTCAAAAGAGAAATTAAAAGTTTGTCACTAATAGTGTCATGAAAACTCACTAGGTCTGCTTCTTCTATTTGGACATGAAATTTTGTGTTTCAGACTCTTAATATGCTTTGCAAAATATTCTAGAACTGATAGAGTTTAAGAAACTACTTTTGTATCAGAACAGGGAAGGTTGAGATGAAATGCACTGTTTTGGGAATGTTTAAGGATTTTCTATTTTAATAAATTTATTAACCTCTTGTTTTGTGATTTTATTTATGTGGTGTAATTTTCCTTTTCTAACGGGTTCTTGTCATGGTCATGTGATTTTTCTACCTGTATCATGATCTCCTAAAATATCTTTCTTTTACAATTTCCGAGCTAAAACATTCTTGTCCACCTAATGGCAGTATTTATTTTCTCATGGAAGTGCAACAATGGTATCTTGTAAGCTTTAACTATGTTGGAAAAATCTGACCAGGTTCCTGAATTTGAGGAAGCTGTATTTAGTGCTCCTTTAAACAAAGTTGTGCGCTGTAAGACTCAATATGGATGGCACCTTTTGCAAGTGCTTTCTGAGAGGTATTAATTGCATGCATCTTGTCGTTTCTCACCTTTCACATATTTGCCAGAATAAATTTCCTGCAAAGTTTTCCATTCCTAGGGAAGAATCAATTCTGCAAGATATTAACCCTGAAGAACTTCATTCAAAAATGCAAGATCCAGGATTCTTTGAGGAAGCTCAGTTGATAGATGTTAGAGAACCCGAGGAAGTGTGAGCAAACTTGTTTTTGTTAATATTAACCAAGCTGCTATTTCAGTGTGCATGTATCATTAGTTAAACATATGTTTCATGGTAAAAGAACTGCAGAAATACACATGCAGATTCTGAAGCATTTAAACTGATATGAGTTCTCATGGTTAGCAATTGTTTTACTTGGAATGTTATTAGACTTAAAGGTTTCATCACAAATTCATTTTCTTCACTTAGATATTGTATCTGTTATCAAGATATAGACACACCATTAGTTCTATTAAGTTCTAGAATTTACCATCATTAGGCGATTTACTTTCATAGTTTTTGAGAGCACATTGGTAGGTTCATCATTTTCAAGCTGACTTAGTTCTATCGACCTATTCAACAAGTTAAAATGCAGTCCCAGATAGTTGTCTAGCCTGCCAATGATTCTAAGACTTTGTGTTTGTATAGATATGTGGGAGACTGGAACAAAATAATGAGGGATTCAGGACATTTGATGGAATAACAGTTCTCTTTCCTTTCCCTTTTTGCAATATAATCAAACTCCATATCTGACTGTAAATTGAATAACATTCTGGAGATGTCTATATCTTCCTCATGTTAGATGAATTTTTAGTGTTGCGTCTACCTTTCAGATAATGTGAAAGTACTTATTGGGTGTTAAAGATATTTCTGATATTTATGTGTGTTTCCAGATCGAACAGTACTTGGATTAATTGAAAGTTACTATTCAAGTTTTGGAGTTTAGGCCATCTAGTATCAACATAGCAGTACTTGTTGCAGCCCACAAATAGTGAACTTATTCCTAAGGGACCAAAAATCCCCATAAACTGAAGGAAAACAAGGCAACACATAATCTGTCTTTTGACAATTTCATCAATCATTTTATACTTTTTTAAAGAAGAAAATAACATGATATGTCCCAAGGCTTAGATATTGTGGTCATTTTTTTTTTCAAAATCTTATCACAACATTTAACATGTAGGACAGAAGCAAGAGTTTAAGATGATAACAATAACTTGCATTTGGACAATCAAGATCATCACAATCACTGTTATTAAGAATTAGGGTGATGAGAATAACTTGCATTTGGATGATCAATATCTTCACAATCACTGTTATTAAGAATTAGGGATTACTGAGTATATTTCTCTTTTGTTCAATAACTTAAGTGAGCCACTGTCAGCAACAATATAAATTTTCTGTGATAACAGCGAGCTTACTCTATAGCCTATAAGCAAGTAATTTAGATCTTAGAATGTCGGAACTTACAATACCCTCTTGTTATGTACATGAGATATTTCTAATTAAACCTCCCTTTGTTTCAAAGTTTAGAATCCGTAAGCTCTGTTAAGCTTTCACTGAATTCTAATCCATGAAACAACTCCATTTTCGGCTCTGGATTCACTGAATCACTGCCCTCTTTGAACAATATTGATTAATGATGGCCCCTTGACACAACCAATGTGTTGGGTCGTTATCAAGATACCTGACTCGCTCACCACTGCAGGCAGCCTGTTGGAAAAGCTCCAATCCTTTTGCCTTGGAGTTCCAAAAAAATCTAGGGTCCCAAAATTTTCTTGTTGTTGGAAGTAAACATAAACTGAACATCAGCATATGCATTGGAACAATATAAGTTAAAGCAAAATTTGCCATCCAAATAAATATCTTCTCAAACAAAACTACAAGTAGAGAAGACCTACCTTTGGAGCACGAAAACTAAACAAGACAAGGTCTTCTTCCCACAATTAACTGTTGCTGCTTCTGCTGCCACAATGTGTCTACTAATGACTTTCACAAATTTGTCAGTTAGGAATATTGATCCAGAAATTATGATAAAATTTCAAGACATTTGACATGAACTTCAGGTTCTCACATATGGTGTGCAACAAGGCATTGATATTATAGATTTATGTGGATTGGTACAATTTTCTGGAGGATCCATATCTTCCACATCTCTTAGTAAAATGTTTCAGAAGCTGAAGATACTCTCACTCTGGATAAGGCAGTGAATTTAGCTGAGTTTGATGGAGGATAGGATTGAGGCAATGATTGTGCATTAATTTGATATCTGATCTCAAAGTTCATCTTGGACTTGATGGATCAAAAGCCTAAGTAGATATATGCTCTTGTGTAAACATGTGGAAATTAACAGGGTGATGCTTTTTAGTGAACTAAGTTTGGAGTATAGCTTGTTCAAACATTTTTTTTTTTCAGAGATCTAGCTTAAATGCTACTCTGCCACCTTGGAGAGCAGTTCTACTAGGAGACAAACTTCACGATTATCTCAAGGTTTTCAATCCTATGCTTTGTTTGTGTTCCTTGCAAGTCTTCGATGCATTTAGACTCTGAGATGCAACCCTTGTGGCCATTGATAATAAGTGGAAGAGATTTACCTTTCGCTAGTATTCAGTTCCATTAATATGGATACATATTTTATGGTTTCTCTACATGCTTGACATTTGTTGATTGTGGATGACAGAGTTCAAGCTTCTCTGCCTGGCTTCAAGGTTCTTCCACTCCGCCAGTTTGGAACATGGGGATCATTAATAACTGAAGAGTTTGATCCTCAAAAGGACACTTATGTTCTGGTAGTAGCGATGCTTTAAAATTTGCTTATTGTGAATCCAATATTTGCACAAGCATTTAGAAAAATATGAATTAACACAGTTACATTGATACTATGGCGTGCAACTATACATCAGTGTGTTATTCTATATTCATATTCATAAAATTCATGTACATTTTTTCCTTAAATTTTTGTGCTTGAGTTGAATTCTTTGCTTTGCTCGTCTCAACATTTTAGTTGTTTTTCTTGGTCACTCAAATTGATCATTCTGAATGGCAGTGTCACCATGGTGTGCGGTCTCTTCAAGTAGCCCAGTGGCTACAGACGCAGGTAACCCATGCATCAAAAGCCATTACCTTCAATTTTAACACATTGGTTTTCATCAATTTGTTTGGTTTTTTTTTGGACATTAAGTTTCTTTTTATCATAACATGCATGTTTTATTATCTTTACGGCCTGTTCTTGTTGATAAAAGTTTGCCTTGTGTTCGTGTTTCTTGCAGGGATTCAAAAAGGTCTTCAATGTAGCCGGTGGAATTCATGCTTATGCTGTCAAAGCTGATCCATCAGTTCCAAAATATTAAGCGTTTTGGCCTATAGCTTTTAGTAGCTCTTGTTGAATGGAGATCTTGTGTACGTAAAAGTAATTTGCTTTTGTGTGATCTTTTTTTTTTTGTTCTTTCTTGTTACCAGTTTGAGTTTAATAGGTCATGTGATAACAGTGACAAGTCAACAATGACATAGTAGTGACAGAAAAAAAAGAAAACATTCTCCATAAATATTTTACTTCATCAGAATTGCTTTTTTCTCGGTTAATCTTTATGAAAATGCAATGTGAAAAATAATGAGCCTTAATTGTCTTAGTAAACAATTTTCTATTCTTTGTTTTTGGTTATAATAATTTTATATTCTGTTGGATACTTATTTGTTGAGTACTTGATGTATTAATCATAAAATTACTACATAAATAGATCAGACGCTTATTTATAGCTGTCTCAGAACAAATGTACTTAACTACTGCAACAACCGATTAAGGCTCACTTTATGAATTGATTTTGCATTTACCGGTGAATTCTGGTACAAATTGGTGGTTGTGTTAAACACAAAAACGGCAAAGTTTGCTATTTTAATAGCCAAAACCTGTTGCTTCCCGCCAATCTCTCGTATCCTCTGTTCCCGCTTCTTCCCCCTTTGCAGCTCCCCTTCTCCAGTTGCGCTGCGCCATCCATATCTCCATGGACGCTCCTTTCTCCATCGCAAATCTCACTCTCCTCTCTCTTCCTTCTCTTCTCCGATCTTTGGCTTCACGATGGGCAATTGTTTCTCCCATGGCAACAAGAGAAAATCCCACCGCCAGCCCGTTTCACCACCGCCCTCCACCTCCCCCCCACCCACTTCTGCGCCTCGCACCAATCACGGCACCGACAGCACTCCCAATGCCAATCCCACGGAAGCTGCACCACAACAAGAACGACAGCCGCAGCCGCAACCCCAAGCTCCACCGAAGCCCGCCGCCATGGGCTTTGTGCTGGGCCGGCCGATGGAGGACATCCGTGACACGTACGAGATCGGCAAGGAACTGGGCCGCGGCCAGTTCGGCGTCACCTACCTCGCCACCCGCCTGGACACCGGAGAGCAGTTCGCGTGCAAGACCATCGCCAAGCGCAAGCTCATCGAAGTCGAGGATATCGAGGACGTGCGTCGGGAGGTGGTGATCATGCGCCACCTCTCCGGCCAATCCGGCTACATCGTGGAGCTGAAGGGCGCATACGAGGACAAGCATTCGGTGCACCTCGTCATGGAGCTGTGCGCCGGCGGCGAGCTCTTCGACCGGATCATCGCCAGGGGGCACTACACCGAGCGGGCTGCGGCGGCGCTGATAAGGACCATCGTGCAGATTGTGCACACCTGCCACTCAATGGGGGTGATGCACAGGGACCTCAAGCCGGAGAACTTCCTCTTGTTGAACCAGGACGAGGATGCCCCGCTCAAGGCCACCGACTTCGGCCTCTCTGTCTTCTTCAAGGAAGGTTAGGAATTCATCGACATATCTAAAATTCAAGGGTTACAAACCTTTCACGATTGATACATCGTATAGCTACTTTTGCACAGGAGAGGTATTCAGAGACATAGTTGGCAGCGCATATTACATCGCACCTGAAGTCTTAAAGCGAAGATACAGCCAAAAAGCTGATATTTGGAGCACTGGGGTGATGCTTTATATTTTCCTCAGTGGATCTCCTCCGTTCTGGGCTGGTAAACTTCTTTCTGATTTGTTTTTGCTCAAATATACAGTCGATCAATGATTTGCTCAAATATACGTACATGCTAACCTGAATGATCTTTAACGTTTCTTCCACCAGAGACAGAACGAGGGATCTTCAATGCCATTCTGCGAGGAGACATTGATTTTGCTTGCGATCCATGGCCCAACATCTCATCTGGTGCAAAAGATCTTGTGAGGAAGATGCTAATGTCAGATCCGAAGAAGAGATTAACAGCTATGGAAGTTCTAAGTGAGTAAAAAATTTACCTTTCTGGTGCTCCAGTTACCCTGATATTTTCTTCTGATTATTCTTTTTTTCCTATCCATCTCAGACCATCCTTGGATCAAGGAAGACGGAGATGCACCTGATACTCCACTCGATATCAATGTACTGAACAGATTAAAACAATTCCGAGCGATGAACAAGTTTAAGAAAGCTGCATTGAAGGTAAACAAAAACTATGCATGTATATATGCATAGAGATGTGCATCCTTTTGAATTGTTCTTAATTAATTCCTACATGGTTTTGGTTTCTGAAGGTAATAGCAGGCTGTCTATCAGAGGAAGAGATAAGTGAACTGAGTGAGATGTTCAAGAGTATGGACTCTGACAATAGCGGATCCATAACACTAGAAGAATTGAGGAAAGGTCTTGCCGATCAAGGAGCAAAGCTCTCAGAGAGAGAACTCACATTGTTGATGGAAGCTGTAAGCTGTACAGATTCACATTGATAGTTCTTGTAGAGGAAACTAAGAAACCCTGACTATCACAATGATACTTCCTACAGGCTGATGCGGATGGAAATGGAACTATTGATTATGAAGAATTCATCACTGCAACCATGCACATGAACCGGATGGACAGAGAAGAGCATCTCTACACAGCATTTCAATTCTTCGATAAAGATAATAGCGGGTGAGATCGAGTACAAACTCATTTCAATTCCATAGAATTGAGCAACATCTAACGTCGTCTTCATTACAGTTTCATCACAAAGGAAGAACTCGAGCAGGCACTGAAAGAGAAGGGAATGTATGATGGGAAGGAAATCAAGGATATTATTTCTGAAGCAGATTCAGACAATGTAAGTAAATATAACAACAAAGTACCTAAATTTATATAGCTTCTCTACTGAATTCATTAATTCATTCTTTTTGTTTTTCATTTGATGTTATGGTTTTAACTTGCCACACAGGATGGAAGAATTAACTATGACGAGTTTGTGGCCATGATGAGATC
>JBBUKS010000002.1:4564952-4575868 GCA_038050645.1 Hedychium gardnerianum | reverse complement strand
CTACGAAGGTTTTGTCAGAGTGATGATCACGAAAGTTCACATTTTTAGTGTTGCTGCTGTTAATCCAAATTGCCTCACTCTTTATGTTTCTTACTCCTTATGTTTACACTGTACTCTAAGGAGTTGGATGTGGAAAAAAGAGTGTAGTTCATTTTTATAACATAGTTTAAATGTAGATATCTCACAGAATTAGATTAAGGGGTGATATTTTGTCAGCAGCATAGGAAATTAAAACGACTTGGAGCCAGGGTACACCTTTTACTTAAGCCTCTCGTTTGACAACAAAGTCAATCTCTAATAAGTGGACATTCAAGCAGATTTTGTTCCTTTATGTTGCATTGGACACATAGACGTCCACCACTGGGATAGAGCGATCATATCCCTTGGCGATGTCACTTTGTTTTTGCTATTCTGTTTGTTTAAATTCATTACAGAAGTCTATGTGGAAAAATGATTCTCACTGGAATTGACATCTTGTCTCTCTAGATCTTTTCTATGTTACAGATACACAAAAGTTGGTTGTGACAGCAAATATGTCTGATGAATAACTGGTGCTGATAGTTAGATCTACCATTTTTTGTATAAACATATTTGTACATTTATATATTTGATGTTCATTAATGGTGATAATATTGTCATAATTCTACATTTATGAGATTCTATGGGACGAAGGACACTCATTATTTGTAGCTTTTGTGTGGGTAATATGTGAATTTTAGAATTGTACACACGCACACGTATATATAGGGCATAATTGAAGTCTAAATATATTTGCTAACGTGAATGCTCATGAATGTATTAATGGCAAGCTTAGTAATGGTTGAGTTTTTTCATATACCATGTTGAGCTTAAAAACTTATTTAAGTTTGTTTGTTTCTTTTTTTTCATATGCCATGAACATAAGTGAACTAGCCTAGTATTGGTCTTGTTCAGGTATGTTTTCTTTGTTTGCAACTCTGTTAGATGGTGTCTAAAATAGATGGAAATGCCAAACTGTTATCATATGCTTCGACCTTCTTACATGTTACAAGCCTCATTATAACATAATTAGCCCATTACTAACTATGATAATGAGACTTGATAGTAGGTGATGCCATCAGTCTTCTATATGTCAAGTGATTTTGTTTTTTCTATCCAAATCACGGTTCTTGATTTCTTGAAAGGAAAGGAATCCAAATTGAGATGAAATGAATCTAAAATTTGGTCTGTAATAATTGTTGTCATTGCTCTAAAAAGCAATTCAGGTGGTCGCCTATATAGTTTGGATGCGGGATCGCGTCGTCTAACCCCAAAGTGAGTATGCTAACTTCTAAACAGTGGCCTGGGCAGATGATACATGTGAGTTAGGTGGATAAAGCAGGGGTGGTTTGAAAGAATCTAATGAGACAGATTTGTTTTTCTTAACTGATCAATTACCTTATACCCTTTTCACCCTATTCCTCACTCGAGCATCATGCCAAACCCTTGAACTTCCTCCCCATGCAAACAAATTCCAGACATGTTATTCACTGTGATTATTCACCTTCTTCTGTCTCTCGCTGTGATTTCTTCCACTTCCATCTTTTCCCTATATTTCTCATATCCTCTAATATTTACAATCTTTCCCTTCAAAATTAACTGTTGAAATAGTTGTCGAAGGCTGAAAATTTCTTCTCCTATTCAAGGTAAGATCTTTATTTTCTTCATCTTCTCTTCCTATCCTCCTATCCTCGAATCATTACAACTATTCCCCATCAAAACATCCACTGAAATAGTTGTTGGAGTTGCACATTTCTTCTCTCCAAGATAATGTCTTTATCATCTTCTCCATCTCTTCTCTTTTCTTTTCTTAGTTTTTTATCTTCTCTAATATTTATAACTGTACTCTTCAGTAACAGCAGCTATCTTTTCATATGATCTTGTATTCTTCTTTAATTTATCACTTGTTTACATGTGAACTTAATCATCCCACATTAAGTATATCTTAATTTTCAGAAAGCGGTTATTATATTATTACTTAACACTTGTAGTCAAGATTGTTGCTTTTTTTTAAATAAGCATTTCTCAGTATAGTTCATAATACGTAAGATGGTGGCATTTTTGGTAATGCATATAGTTTTTATTGAACTCTGGAAAAGTTATAGCAGTAGGCCCTGGAGAACGTGAGAGGGATGGGAAACTTATCCCAGTACTGAGAAGGAAGGAGATACTGTTCTTCTACCAGAATATGGTGGGACTGAGGTTAAGCTTGGTGATAAAGAGTATGTTTATCTTACCTATGTAATTTGTCTTCTCTGATCCCTTTTCATCATGAATAAAGATGGAAAAGAGTTCTGAAGGAGTTAACATTGTTTGGAAAGTCTATGTTGTTTGCTTTACATGACGGAACGGGATCGAAGAAATTCATGGTTTAATATGTCATCCATTTAATACTCAAATCTAAGAACGCCTTGATTGACTTAGATAATTAACTCAAAGTGTTAGCCAATACAGTATTCCATTGAACTTGGAATCCATTACAATCCAAAAACTGTGGAAGTAAGAAATTGGAGGTTGTTAGAGCTGTCCTAGTATGTTGTTATCTTTAGAAAATAGTGTGTAGCGTGATCACAAAAACTTATCAGATGCAAATTAGGGATGACAATGTGATGAGGCAGGGATGATCTTTCAATTCTCATCCCTGCTTCATATTGGAAGTGGGGTGGGATATGGGATGAATTCTTCTCCCTTCCTATCTTGCCTTGCTTCTTATCTCATATGCATTCTGCTTTGCATTGTGGATTATGTTTGTCTCAACTTTGCCCTGTCTACATTAT
Organism: Hedychium gardnerianum; assembly: GCA_038050645.1. Lineage (NCBI taxonomy): Eukaryota > Viridiplantae > Streptophyta > Magnoliopsida > Zingiberales > Zingiberaceae > Hedychium > Hedychium gardnerianum. The sequence goes on along the minus strand of JBBUKS010000002.1, from coordinate 4,573,073 downwards.
GGTGCAAGTCAGAGCAGAGCAGAGTAGGTGCATAGTGGGTCTTGATTGGAATATGACAAATTGTCATCCTTTTATGAAATCTAATTTCCTCAATTATGATTTTTTAACATTAAGGAAACATATTCATCCCTCACGACTGGAACTTTTGGGACCAAATGGGTGCCAATCAATTCTAAGTGGTATTTCATTAATTCATTTGCCTGTTTTGGGCTCGTCAAATGCAACATAGTCATGCATGAAGGAAAGGAGAACCATATAATTATATAGATTGGACCCTTTAATTACAATTTGTACTTTTGGGACAAGTGCTGAGCTAATCGATTAGAACAGTTAGTAGGAAAAATTGTAAACTATTAACCTCATAAGGAAGGCATCTCTTAAAGAATGATGATTTTATAGTCTGCTGCCATTAAAGATAACCTAGTGTGTTTATCTCAATTGCTTGATAAACTTGGCCAATGTATTTGAGATCTGCTATGGTAGCATGAATCTTCATGTTCTAATGCAATTATTGGGCTGTTTCAGGTTTCACCTCTTCAGAGAGAATGATATTCTCGGGACCCTTCATAGGATTGATTTCCAAGCAGATCAAACATGCCAGTTGTTTCAGAATGCTTCTCTTGCCATTGATGACGATGTAACAAGAGTCGAATTCATGTACTTTCATTTCAGTGATGGATCAAGCTTCGAGTATCGAATCTGTTACAATTTGCATGCTGGATTTTGCTACTTTTCCCCTGAAAAAGAGGATAATGCTAGTTAATATTTATATATTCAACTAGTAAATATGAGAATGTGTTATTTCTAACTAGAAATGGATTCGTTTGTTTCATATTATGGACTTTATCTCAAAAGATTGCTTTCGATATGAATCTTGATCACCGGACTTTTTGCAGGACTGGATCAATTTCATAAGTCCTCATGTCATGGTCATTAAGGAGGTAGTTTTAGAATTCTTATAGTACCTTAAAGATTCTCCAAGGAAAAATTTATTATATCAAGATCGATACATGTGATACTTTGATGCTTATTAATAGGCTCTCCTACCATTTAACTATCCACCACATGCTGCAATTTTCTTTCAAGTGGCAATATTTTAGAAGAGCAAAATTCATACTATCGTCACTAGGTCGGTTATAGCGGGAACATAGAGCTTATTATCCTAGTAAAATGAACTCTTTGACTAAATCAATTGATACTTAAGTTGGGATCTGTACTTATAGATCTGTGAAATTATATTATGGCAATCAAACTTTCATGATAATAAAAGATGAAACGTTCGCCCTCAGCGCTCCTGTCAATCCGTTTCAGGATCAACACAGAGAAAGTAAATCACGGGGACTAGTCTAGCTAGTCCGAATAGTGACCAGTACATGACAATCAAACTTCCAGATACATATGGCAAAGGACAATGCAGATTAATTATCACTTTATTTAAGAGAAGATACAATCTAATGAAATATTGTTAAAGAAGATGGAAAACTATTACTCAAGATTCAATTGTGAATATGTTGTAGATTTAATTGTAAGTATGAACTAAACTTAAAAGTTATAAATAATGAATATAACTATGGATTGAGAGGAATACCTAAAATAATGAATCCTAAGAACGTCCCTATAGGCTATAGCTTGTTTGGCTACCTCATGAATCCTAATTACAGTTTGATCATCATCGCAATCCATTATCTTTTGTTCCTCACATGATCAGTAAAACCTGAAATTATTTCATCTAATTTTAGCACTGAGATTCAAGTTTGCAGTGGTTCATCTTACCATAAGGTCACTCTCGTACCATATTAAATGTATTTTTGTAGGTGGGAATGACAAGATTAAATCTTTCTAGGGGTGTGGTTATATGAATTCAAACACATACACATTGTCTTATATTAATAGAAAATCCTTTAGATCTATCTCCCTTAGACAGCCAAGCAATAATTGATTGTTATATAAATTTTTCGTAGTATTTAAATTTGATCCTTCAACCAATTAGTTTGACAAAACCTATTAATGTTTAATAAGACACTCAATTAAATTTATTCTAAAAAAAATTGTTTTGAATTAGAATTTAGGACTCATCCTCCCTCTTTTAGTTGAGTTGTCGAGTTGAATTGAGCTATCAAACTGAGCCGAGCTGGTTTGACCTATTGACCTACCAAGTTAGTTCAAGTTGTCGAGCTGGCCCGACCTCTCGATTTATCGAGCTAGTCCAAGTTGTCGATTTGTCACTTGTCGACCTATCGACTTGTCGAGCTAGTTTGAGTTGCCAAGTCAATCCGAGATGTTGAGTAACTAGGCCGAGTCCTTCGAGCCTTTCGAGCTCGTTTAGCCAGATTACAAGAAGCATGGATCATAATGTGCTTCCTACTTTCCCATAATGTACTCTCTATTGACCTATAATGTGCTATTTACTTTCCAACGATCTCCATGATATCTTGCTCTCTCGTATTTATAAATATTAGGTATATGCTCTGTGAACAAGGAACTAGCTCTCTCGAATTCTCTCTCTTATTATTGGTTCTCTTTTCATTTTACTATTTAGGGCATTATGATGATTTAAATATCAAAGGAATTTTATCAGGATAACTCTCAGTAAATCCTATGACATATGTTATTCCTCGTAGAATCGACTACGTCAAAGGAAGATAGTTTCTTCAACAATCTCAAAAGCTTTGTTAGCCCTCTCTAATACGGCAGCGAATTTCGGCAGCATCACATATGTTGATAAATGGGTAGAATAATAAATTTTGCGCATGATAATGGGCACAAAGTGATTTTAGGAACTCTGCTTTTATCACATGCATACCTCATAGTGGCTCATGTACCTTTTAGAAAAGTTCAAGATTTTCTTTTGATCGTGTGGAATGGAAGGCTTTCTTATCACTGGAGATATAAATATAATGCACACATATCATAACGTATCTCTTATTTTATTTTGACAAAAAAAAAAAATGCCAACCCACCTGACTAATGATATCTATTGTAATGGTAGGTGTAAAATTAATGAGGTTTCTACAAACCTAAAGCAATAGGACACCAAAACCCATACATTTGATTTCTTCATCAGTTATCATTGTTCGACTGAATCTCAAATTTATGCAAGTGGCTTCCAGCTCTTTCTTTGTCACGACATAACTCAAATGCCTTTGTCATTTCAACAATTTACACATTTTTGCAATGGAAAAAAAACAGTTTCTATTGGTAGCCTATTTCTGTGCTTAACTCTGCTTAAAATGTCATTTAGAAGCCTACATATTCATATTCTATAATTTTTGTGAGAGAGCAGAGAGGGAAATAATCATTTAGAACTAGGAAATTGGCTTCATGCTCTTTGTTATGATTCCTTAATTATGTATCTGCTTATTCGCTTGTCCACCACCAAAATACATTGATTAATGAATTCTCTTCCTCATGGCTCACTCTTTCCACTCATCGACAAGCACCACCGCCACTAGCTTCACTTTTCATTGCTCTCAATTATGGAAGATTTGTCATTTATAGACCGAGAACTTATTGTGACGTAGTAGAAGTTATTGAATTCGTTGATTCATAAATTAATATTAAAAATAATCTTTTATAATTTTTTAATTTAAAGAAGAATATTAAAAAATAAGAAAAAAAATTCGACGTTCCAAAAAAGAGATGACAACTACAAATAAGATTAATTAAAATTATCTCAAAATAACTAAACAAAATATTTTTATACACCCAAAATTCTAATGGTAAAAAGTAAATATCAAAAATATCTTAAATACCAAAAATATGCAAATTACTAAAATATTTAAAAAATTATTCGGAGCCTCCGAAAAGATCCTAAACGATGTTTTTCGGATTCGAAAGTTGGCCGATTAAGGGTTCCACCCAGTAACAAATCTAGGAATGAGCTTCGATTCAAGCCAAAGAGTGTCTTATTTTGATATCCGAATCAAAAATAATGATCTTTAAAAAATTACTCTATTGAATCCGCATCAAATAGTTATGTGAATAATCATTGATTCCTCCGTATTGATCCTGGGACGGATTGACGGAAACGTTAGGGGTGAACGTTTCGTCTTTACCACTGTGAATAACCATTGATGATAAACGTTCTGAAACTCCAATCAAGCTAATCTGGTTCGAGTAGGAATTTGCGAAGGTTCACTCAAGAAGACAGTATACATCTCGTGATTAATCCTAACCGTATAATCATTGTATGGCTGGGATAAATTTCCGACCAATAAAATGTCGTTGGAATTCTCACTTCATATCCCTTCCATGAATCATCGGATGCAGTTTAGGTTTTTCCACTTTGATGTATCATGTAATAAGTTGATGAAATACCCTAACATGAGAATGCAAGCAACCAAGCAAGGTATAATTAGTCAACCTGCACTTGAGAAAAGCCAAATCCAGAGGGCCAATTTGGTTGGCCAAATTGCCATTCATCTCTATGATTAAGTCTAATAGAATGGAAATAAGCTTCACAAGAACGTGACGTTCCAGTTGCTGCTGTTGTTTGTATCGACCTACAAGATCAGAAAGCAACATGAAAGATATATTACAATATAGTAAAGGTGGTAGAGGCCGGGAAATAAAAGCAGAGTGGTAAATTTTTTTTTTTTTACAGTATCGTACAAAATTTATTTTAATTAAATGAAATGTTTGTGCTAGGCTATAGATATACGACTCACATAGTCACATGTCGATAAGAGACAAGAGAGTGAGAAAGGGATGGCAATGGCAGAAGATGGCAGGGAAGAAAAGAAGAGGAAGCAAGGTGGTCTCAAGACCATGCCATTCATTCTAGGTGAATAGATGCATTATTATTTCCTTCATCTTTTAGCATTTGTGATGTGAAAATAAAACACCATTTTAGATGGAGAATCGGACATTTAATTTGGTCATGCTTTTTCTGTCTTGATTAAACTAATTCTTGTTGATGCCTCAGCTTTGATGTCACCAAGAATCGATGCAATGTCCTTAGTTATTCATCCAAATTGAGCTTTGGAAGTTTCGTCGGGAGTTCTTGAAGAATTCTGACTGAAAAAATCTGAAATTTTATATCTGAAATCTTGAGTTTTTTTTCGGAGTTTGCTGATGAAACTATTCAGTTTTCAGCAAAGCTCATGGCTCCTCTGTCTTGATTAAACTAATTCTTGTTTATGCCTCAGCTTTTATGTCACCGATAAACAATGTAATGTCCTCAGTTGTTCATACAAATTGAGCTTTGGAAGTTCTTGCCGAACTCTGACTGAAAAAATCTGAAATTTTATATCTGAAATATTGAGTTTTAAGGAAGTTTGCTGATGAAATTGGTGTTGTACTGCAGCAAATGAAGTGTGCGACAGATTCGCCACGACCGGCTTCAACGCCAACATGATCACGTACCTGACGCAGCAGCTGCACATGCCGCTGGTGCAGGCCTCCAACACCCTCACCAACTTCAGCGGCACCTCCAGCCTCACCCCGCTCTTCGGCGCCCTCATCGCCGACTCCTTCGCCGGCCGCTTCTGGACAATCACCGTCGGCTCCCTCGTCTACCAGCTCGGCATGATCAGCCTCACTGTGGCGGCGGTCCTCCCGGCGCTCCGCCCTGCGCCCGGCGCGCCGGCATCCTCATGGCAGCTACTGATCCTCTACGCCTCTCTCCTCTGCACGTCGATCGGGTCCGGCGGCATCCGGCCCTGCGTGGTGGCCTTCGGGGCGGACCAGCTCGGGGGCGACGCGCACCGGCAGCAACGGCAGCAGAAGTGGAGCTTCTTCAACTTGTACTTCTTCAGCATGGGACTGGCAGCGCTGGTAGCGCTGACAGTGGTGGTGTACATGCAGGAGAATGTGGGATGGGGGTGGGGATTGGGGATTCCGACGATCGCCATGGGTATCTCTGTGGTGGCCTTCGTGATAGGGTACCCTCTCTACATCAAGATGAAGCCCGGGGGCAGCCCATTGACGAGGTTGACTCAGGTCATCGTTGCAGCCTTTAGGAAGAGAAATGCAGTCAAACCGGAGGATCCCAATCTCTTGTACGAGGACAAGGAGTTGGATGCTAATATTTCCACCACTGGCAGACTGCTCCACACCAATCAATTAAGGTAAGCTCTTTAGCAATCAGGGGCTTCACAAGCAAATCGCATGAAACCAGAGATTGCTAAGCTTAGAATACGAGAATAACTCTGAATCCTTGTCCAGAACACTTTCTTGCATAAATTCGTAGTTTATCAGCTATTTAATTTTTGAGGAAGCGTCTCGGAGAAGATTCATCCCCGTGAGTTTATTGGCATGAAGGTTCCTGGATCGAGCTGCGATAGTTACTGAAGGGGACATGCTCGAATCAGGCCGGCCAAGACCGTGGAGGTTGTCCACAGTGCACCGGGTGGAGGAGCTGAAAACAATCATTCGAATGATGCCGATTTGGGCAGTCGGAATCCTGGTGACCACCGCCTCCTCGCATAACCACAGCTTCACGATCCAACAGGCAAGGACGATGAACCGTCACCTCTCGCCGCACTTCCAGATCCCCCCGGCCACCATGTCCATCTTCTCAACGCTCACCATGCTCGTCAGCTTAGCTTTGTACGACCGGTTCTTTGTGCCGGTCGCTCGCAGGTTCACGGGAAGGCAATCGGGCATCTCGTACCTCCAGCGCATGGGCATCGGCATGGCCATTGGTGTATTGGCCAACATGAGCGCTGCACTCGTGGAGATCAGGCGGAAGGGGGTTGCTGCCGATCATGGGCTCATAGATAAGCCGAATGCAGTGGTGCCGATCAGTGTTTTCTGGCTGGTGCCGCAGTACGCGATCCATGGACTGGCCGAGGCATTCTCATCGGTAGGTCATCTGGAATTTCTCTACGACCAGGCACCGGAGAGCATGAGGAGTACCGCCGCAGCATTGTTCTGGCTGGCATCATCTATCGGAAACTACATGGGGACCTTCTTGGTGACCATAGTGCACGATTGTACAGCTAAGCGTAGAGATTGGCTGCAAGATAACATCAACAGGGGGAAGTTGGATTACTACTACTGGCTGGTGACCGGGTTGCAGGTTCTTAACCTCGGTTATTACATCACCTGTGCAATGTTTTACACCTACAAGTCACTTGAAATAGTTGAAGATGAAGATCCAGAAAAGGAGGCTGATAATGTGGCCGGTGGCAATGATATAGAGATCGCCCAAATCATGACTGTAGTTGCAAAAGATGAAGACAAGTAGGGAAAGACGTGAGTTTTGACTGTGAATTAAGATAAAATAGTGCTAGCTAGTTATGCTGAAACATTATGCAGAGACATTATGCTATACATTGAATTGGAAATCTCATCAATGTAGATAGTTATGCTGAAACATTATGCAGAGAGAAATAGTGCTAGCAAGAATGAACAACCCTAGCATATTAACATCACATTAAAAAAAGAATGGAAACGAGTTCAAATAATTTGATGCAGAAGTAGGGTAGCTTTGTGTTCAGATCGGGCAGGTGGTTTATCAGCAACTGTGAGACATAAAAAGTTGCTTTTGCGCCATCGTACAGTGATCTAAAGAAAACAAATCTATGAACAAAGAAATAACGTAAGAAGCAGGGATCAAATTCAGCAAACCTGGAGAAAGGAGAAGAGAAACCAACTGTGCCCCAATCTACCTGACGCTGCCACCAATGGAACCGTTAGGAAACCCACAAAGCTTCGATTTATCTTGGATTTTCAATTATTTTTACTCTGATGTCCATTGATGCAGGGGAATTCTATAGCCTTATTTTTACTCTGATGTCCATTGATGCAGGGATGTCCATTGATGCAGGGGAATTCTATAGCCTTATTTTTACTCTGATGTCCATTGATGCGGGGGAATTCTATAGCCCCGACGTGTCCCATAGGATTAGTGTCCCATAGGATTAGAAGTCGTGTTGATCTTTCATTCAAAGTCAAGATGATTCTCAAAGCGTCAAACTTAGACTAGGAGTGATACAAGTTTCATTAAACTTGCTCATGCCGAAAATCCAAGTTTGATTCATCCCTAAGTCTTAGTGACCGTCTCAGCAATAGTCTCAACAATAGATCCGCTTTCAATCTTGATGACTATCTCAGTAGCAGTATCAACAACAGACTCTTTCTTAGTCTCGATGATTGTCTCAGCAGTAGTCTCAGCAA
>JBBUKS010000002.1:4547424-4558797 GCA_038050645.1 Hedychium gardnerianum | reverse complement strand
GAAATTTATAAGGAATTTTAGAAATTGGCACAGCATATTTTGCATGGACTGAGATTATTTTTAGTCAATTGGACATGATATTTAGTCAACTAAGAATGTGTTCAATTGATTGTTGGTCATTTAGATGAGCCTCAATTAGCGCTTCTCGATTTATCTTGATGATCGATGAAAAAATTTCATAAAACTAAATCGATTATTTCAAATCCAACATTATCTGATTTAATTAATCATTTTTTTTAGAATATGACTTGATGCAATCAAGTTGACAATTTGGTGGCTTGAAATTTGTGGAATCAAAGAAGATTGCACAAAGCAATTGAGGGGTCACAAGATAAGGAGCATAGAGGAAAAAAAAGAATGATAATTGGAGGAGGTGAACTACACAGACAGAACACGAAGAATGACATGTAGAAAAGTCTAGAGTTCAAATGCATTTGAGGTATGAGTAGCTTCATAGAAGACACCTTAAGGGTAATCAAGCTGCAATGGAAAGACTCTATAGTGAGTTTTGAGAGCTAAATAACTTGTATGCATGGGTGAAAATAAAACTCAACTTAAGTGTGAAACTCAATCATTATAATAGTGAAGTTGGGTCCTAATCAATTGAAACTGAATTTAGTATATTGAAAAGCTGAGTTAACTAGTTAATCCACTTAAGTTGAGGAGCCAACAAATATATTATTTTTGGTTGTGGCTCTATTGAATAGTTTGATTGAATTATTATAGTAAAAGATGATTATAGTTACCTCAAATATTTTTTATAATTCGTCTTCAAGTTACGTGAAAGAAAATAAATTGTGAGATTAATTTATAATTGATCATCAAATGACTAGAAAATGAGAAGAATTTTTTTTCTTCGAGAATATGCGTCTATTAAAAATTAATCGCTGTCTCATTATAATAAATAATAACTTGATTGAACTAGATTAATATGATGACTGATGCTACATATAGAAATTATAAAAGGTTCATTGATTAAATAAAATTGTAGTACAACAATCGACTATAGCAATCAATTAATCATTTGTATATTATGGTAAAAGGCGAAACGCTCGTCTCCAACGCTCCCGTAATCATTTGTATATCAAATTACAACAAGTGGATAATGAAGTGGAGGTGAAGCCTATAAATGATGGGTTTAGTGAAGGCTTTGGATGTTGCGAAAGAGTCAGTCAAAACTTATTGGAAGACTTCTCTTTGTATCTTAGTCTTTTCTTTTGTTTTCCGTGTAAAAACGTGTATTTTGTAAAAGGTTTTTTTATCTTTAATAGTTAATCAAGAAGAAGAACGTATAATGATGTTCCAAGAGTGATCTACTAATAAATCATGAATTATGGAGTATGAGCCTCAGGGGAGGCTGAACCACATAATGTCCTGTATTAGTGATTGTGCATATTTGTTTATGTTATTTTTATTCCACAGCTAATGTTTATTTGACTTTACTATAATTTAACAAGATTAGTTTAAAAATAATAATAATAAATTAGATAACATTGAATCTAGAATAATTAATTTGATTTCATAAAAAAATTTATTAATCATCAAAATAAATCAAAAAGTACTCATAATGGATAGTTCAAAAATCTAATATCCCGTGATTACGAGTTTTATTTAAAAAAAATCTATAAATATATCATAATTAAATATCGAATCATAAATATCTAAATGATATATCATTTAATATTCTTTCACTCTATTTATATAGCTCAGGACAACCAGGCCCAGATTAATTTAAGAATTATGTACCATAGCTATTCAACTCTTTCTACGATTTGGCCATCAACCTCACATTCCCGTCATTTAATTTCTATATGTAAATAATAAAATATAGACTATAAAATTGCCTTGGATCTAGGTTTATTAGATATTTCAAAAATAAAGAAATGAGGTTTGCCAAGTCTCCTTGCATGATAATTCTCCAAATAAATGTCCTTTAACAATTAATTGGGGTGTCCACTAAATGTCAAGATCACTGAAAACTTTTTTTTACTAGATAATGCTTCAAACCAAGATTAATATGTAAGCAATATAAAGTCAAACATGAAATTAGATTGAATTAACAAATCATAATGAATAATTAAAAATATATCAAGTTGATTTTTTTTCATTTAAAAATTAAATTGTAATGAAATCTTCATGTTCCACTTCCTCTAATGTTGTTTATTCATCACGATAAGTTTCTCTCTAGGGTTGAATTTCTTATAGAGAGCAAGAAGAAGAGCTCGCTAGGGGAGGACTCCAAACTTGAGAGATTCAAAGTGTTAAATGTGGGTGCCGATTTAGGTAAGGCTATTTAGCTAGGCAAAATTGAATAAAAGCTCCGTGTTCTAAAATTATAATTCCACAAAATAACAAACCTACCATAACTAAATGGTAGCATCTTTTTATCCTGAGACACTAATATAATAAATTTTCAAATGATTAATCAAATATTTAAGGATCAAATTTTAATTATGATGTACTATAAAGATTTTCTTTTAGTGAAATAATAATCCTAAAAATATTGATCATTTAATAAATTTTTACAAATACTTTTCAATTTATGATAGTTAATAATTTTTTTTTTATAAAATTAAGTTAATTATTTTTAAAATTAATCGTTGGATCCCTGAATTATAAAAAAAATAATAATAATAATTAGCATCTACACTAACAATTGGTACTAACTACCCGTCGTAACTGAAAGTCAGCACCTATTTGTTAATAGATGGGTCAAATTGGTTAATCCTCAAGGTCGAAAACATTTAAATTGACAAAAAGCTCTACCTTTAGAAAAATAAAACGACAAATTATAAACGTAAAGTTTCAAAATATCTTAAATCAGGTATTCAAATTTTAAAATTATTAAATTACATATCTAATATTATTTTTATCCTTATTACTAATCTAGTACAGCAATTGATTCGAACATTATTTATCAAAACAGTAATATTTTGAATCCATTGATATACTATAGTAATTAATTAAAAATTTTGATTAATCTTTAAAAAATTATTATTCTTAATATAATATATTAAATTAATATTTGAGGGCATGTATATAATCAAAAAAAATTAGACAAACATATATAATATGATTTCATATCATTCCAAGATCTCTAGATTAATCAGTCGATTTCGGTCAAAACCGATTGATGGGTCTAAAAAGCTCAGAATGACATGAAATGAGATCATATGTATTCGTCTAATTCTTTTAATTGTATATATGCCTTCAAACATCAATTTGACATATTATATTAAGAGTAGTAATTTTTTCAACATGAATCAACCTGATTCGTATTCAAAAAATTAATGCTCTCAATATAGTGTGTCAAATTGATATTTAAGAGCATAGATACAATCAAGAGAATTAGACGAATACATAGAACCTTGTTTTATGTCATTCCGAGTTCTCTAGGTCCATTAGCTAATTTTGACCCAAAATCGGGTCAAAATCGACTGATCGACCTAGAGAGTTCGGAATGACATGAAATCATGTCATATGTGTTCGTATAGTTCTCCTGATTATATTCATGCCCTTAAACATCAATTTAACACACTATATTAATAGCAGTGAGTTTTTCAACACAAATCGAGTTTCGTCCAAAACCAACTGATGGACCTAGAGAGCTCTAAATGATATGAAATCATGTCCTATGTGTTTGTTTAGTTCTCCTGATTATATCCATGGCCTCAAACATTAATTTGATACACTATATTGACAACAACAATTTTTTAAATATGAATTAACTCGATTCGTGTTGAAAATATCGATGCTGTCAAATTGATATTTGAAGACATATATATAATAAAAAAAACTAGATGAACGAACATATAAGACATGATTTTATGTCATTCCGAGTTCTCAAGGTCCATCAGTCGATTTCGGCCAAAATCAGTTGATGTACTTAGAGAGCTCAGAATGATATGAAATCATGTCTTATATGTTCGTCTAGTTCATCTAATTATATTCATGTCTTTAAACATCAATTTGACACACTATATTGAGAGCAATAATTTTTTAAATATGAATTGAATCGATTTGTGTTGAACAATTCACTACTCTCAATATAGTATGTCAAATTGATGTTTAAGGGCATGGATATAATCAGGAGAATTAGACGAACCCATAAGACTTGGTTTCATATCATTCCGAGCTCTTTAGGTCCATTAGCCGATTTTGTCCCTAAACCAAGTCAAAATCGGCTGATGGACCTAGAGAGCTCGAAATAACATGAAACCAAGTCTTATATATTCGTCTAATTCTCTTGATTATTTCCATGAGCTCAAACATCAATTTGACATACTATATTGAGATCAATGAATTTTCCAACACAAATTGAGTTTCAACCAAAACCAGCTGATGGACCTAGAGAGCTCTGAATGATATGGAATCAGGTCTTATGTGTTCGTCTAGTTCTCCTGATTATATACATGCCCTCAAATATTAATTTAACAGATTATATTGAGAGCAACAATTTTTTGAATACGAATCAAGTTGATTCTGTTGAAACGGTTAGACCAGTTAGAGGGGGGTGAATAGCCTGCAATAGAAGTTAAAACTTTCTTGCTATTTACTTAGCAAGGACACACACATTAATTAATTAAATATAAAAGCAATCGCATAAAAAAATAGAAGAGGCTATAGAGTTTTACTTAGTTTACAACCGAGGAAGTTGCTAATCCAAGACAATGAAAAGCTCCACTAACAAGACTCCTTCTTCGAGCAAGTGTCGGAGGTGGAGAAACCTCTTACAGAGTTGAGCGTACAAGAAAGTAGAAAACAATAATAGTTAAAGCGAGTGTGTTGTCTTGAATAGAGGTTGGGACCTCTATTTATAGCATTCTAGTCAAAATGATCGTTATGCTAATGTGACACTGTCCGGGGCATCTCTATTGATCCGGGGCGCCTCCAGTAGGGTAAATATGATCCAGCTGCAACGGTTTGCTAATTTGGCAGCGCTAGGGGCGCCTTCGAGCATTGGGGAAGCCTTGGTTGACCTAATGTGACTTCCAGCTTCTATCTACTGCAACAACTATATTTTTTACGGCCGGGGCGCCTCCAAACAATGGGGGCGCTTCTGTTCTCAAGCAGGTGAGGCGCTTCCGAGCATTGGGGGTGCCTCCACTGTCTGGGCGCTTGATGCGCTTCCAGCTACTCCGGGGCGCCTCCAGCTGTGAATGGTCAATAGCGCATTGACCATTCTCTCCTTCTGATCGCTTGTGTGATCTCCGATCGTCCGAAGTTGAGCTCACCAAAACCCAATTTCGATCTTCTCCTCGAATAGGCTTCCTCCCCGACTTCTCGTCCCTCGGTTCGCGTCCTTCTCGCCTCATGTTCCTCGGATCGTGACCTTCTCGCTTCACCGGTGTACTCTTCCGCAGCTTCTCGTCGCTCTGATGCACCGAGCTTATCAACTCGCTTCTCATGTCATTCTTCTCGTTCGCTGCATATTCCGCTCGATTTCTTGTGTTTCTAAGTTCCTACATCAAACCTAACATGACCTAACTTAACTCGGTTGACCACATCAAAACTATCCTGGGGTACTTACATATTCATGTTGAAAAAATTGATGCTTTCAATATAATGTGTCAAATTGATGTTTGAAGGCATGAGTATAATCAAGACAACTAGATGAACACATATGACCTAATTTTATGTCATTTCAAACTCTCTAAGTCCATTAGTTAGTTTTGGCCGAAACTAGCTAATGTACTTAGAGAGTTCAGAATGATATGAAACCAAGTCCTATATATTAGTCTAGTTCTCTTGATTATATCTACGTCCTCAAACATCAATTTGATACACTATATTAAGAGTAACAATTTTTTAAGCATGAATCAAATTTTTTAATCGATTTCTATAGTATAACAATCGATTCAAGACATTATTGTTCTGATGAACAGTGTCCGAATTGATTGCTACACTGTAGCAATTGATTGAGAACAGTAACATGGGAAAAAATGGTATTGGATACGTGATTTGATAATTTTGAAACTTGAGTACGTGATTTGGGTATTTTTGAACTTCATGTACTTGGTTCGGTAATTTGCCGAAAACAAAATGATGTTGCCCATGATGACTCAGTGAGGTCTAGAGCCTACTAGGGTCATGTATGCTGGGTCAATGCCCTCCACAATAATAAGGCCCTATCGAGCCCTAACCTCCTCTACTCACATTATCATAGTGATGCTTGAGCAGTGAGGAGGGTTGGTCGAACGGGTTCCCTTTGGTCTCAACCTCTAATAGTTCTGATGAGGAACTGACTCCAACGAGGTTGCTTACCCAAAAATTGACATCGAGCTAATGATTAGATAATGCCAGAAGTACGCACTAATGACTATCACCCTTGGAGCAACGCCCCACTTGTATGGATGGATGATGGACGACGCCTTGCTCGTGCGATCGTCCACGCGACCTATTTAGGGCTCATGTGGTAGGTTACATGGATGTTCGTCTGAACCGCAAGTGCACGACTAAGTCGTCAAGTAATAAAAATATTGATCCACAGGAATTGTTGATTAAGCACTAGTCAAGTTCGCAAAGCAAGTTATCTAGACGATCGAAGGTTGTGTGTGGTCACGAGAACAAGAGAGCTCGAAAGCAAAAACTTGAGAGAGAGAGAGAGAGGGCCTAGAGCATAGGTGGTCAAGGGAAGGCAAGTGATCAAAGAGAGAAGTTTAAATTGAGAGAATGATTCTAGAATTTTGGTTTCATTATGATGCTAGTAAATGCATATAGAACATGTTCATCTCCAAACCCTCCATGTTTACAATCTTGTAAGGATTCTAACCAAATTATCGGTATGACCCCACGAAGATCACACCCGAGTGTTTACACCATTTCCATTCAATGCTATTAAGTAGAAGAGGTAAAGAAAGTTTGGTTAAAGGACTACCTTCTGTCACTAAGGGCTCCCCGGTCATACAGTCTAGATTACACAAGTTACTTCCTAATATTGAATTGGTGAAAACTCATTAGACTCTAATTAGCTAATCCCTTATGGAGAATTGACCTTATTTCACGGCGATGACTCTAGAAAGTCCGGTTAAAAGACTACCCTTTGTCACTAAGGGCTCCCTGACATACAATCTAGAGCATTTCCCCTACATGGTGACAATCATTCATATTCACATGCATACTCTTCACACACACATTATATGAAACACAAACAAGGCATCACACACATAGAACAAATCATAAACACTTCATAGAATAGGGACATTGACATATCCATAGTTCATGTTGGTGCAGTTTGCACTAATAATCTAACTCAAAATTTTGATGTATGATAATAGGTTAAAGTTAGAATGTTGTTATCTAATCCTTTGAGCTAAACATGCAGGTTAACTAACTTGACGGATCTAGAGGACTAGACACCAGGCTGATGTTCAGATGTGCAATTATGATAGGAAGTCCAGCTGGGTCAGAGAGGACCAGATAGTTGGCAAGAAGTCTAGTCGGGTTAGGGAGAACCAGATGATTGGCTGAAGTTCGAATGTGGGATTCTGACAGGAAGACCTGGTGGGTTAGAGATCGGACGTCGAGGAGGTTACTCGACAATCAATAAGTAAGGTAAGAAATTAGATGAGCGAATCCAGTGAGGATGAGTCCCCGATATAGACTTAGACGTCAGTCCAACTTAGGTCCAAAGTAAAACTTTAAGTTGAGACCTTGACTAGATCCTAGTTGTGGTAAGACAAGATCTAAGTCATAAATATATTTTGGACATGCATAGTTTAGCTAACTCTTTGGTTGTAGGTATTTGTTGTTGGACTAATAATGTTTGCAAGGAAAATTTAAATTGTGGTCAACAGCCTTGGAGACGCCTCTAATGGACAGAGGTGTCTCAGATCCAGAAGCGCTAGAGGCACCTCGGTGTGATGGAGACGCCTTAGCGCAAAGGTGCTGGAGGTGCCTCGGAGTGCTAGAGGTGCCTCTGGGTGATGGAGGCACCTCACCGCCTGGATAAGCGTCGCGGATTGAGGTTGCGCAGGCTGTTGACACGTGGCATTGATGGAGGCACCCCGGACTGCATGAAGGCGCCCCAGAGAGGATAAGATGTGATTTTCTCGAATTCAATCAGCTTCAATGGAAGCTCCTTGGATCAATGGAGGCACCCCCATTGATCTATATTAAAGTATCTTGACTAGCAGCAAAAAAAGAAGACTTCAACGCCATTGCAACTTCATACTGCTGATCTAAAGCTCTCCAATCGCTGTACTATGGCCCTGTTGCACCAAATTGACGTTGGAACCACTCTCTGCAGTATAAAACTTCACCAACACACAAGCGTAATTGTATTTCATACTAAGTATTGGTAACAAATAGTATTTCATTTTCTTATACTTGCTTAAGTTGGTGTAGTGTTATTATACCAACTTCGTTTTGTATTCGATTTCTCTATTAGAGGTTTTTTTGGAAGAGAATTAGTGGATTGCCCAATGATACGATCCGAGGGATCGTGGGCCTTGGAGTAGGAGTCATAGAAGTCTTCGAACCAAGTAAAAAATATTCGAGTCTATCTCTCGTCAATAGTTTTAATTAAGTAATTTTCCATTACGTACTTATTTTTTGAACTATTTTCAAAACCAAAAAGAACTTTTAA
Source organism: Hedychium gardnerianum (assembly GCA_038050645.1). Lineage (NCBI taxonomy): Eukaryota > Viridiplantae > Streptophyta > Magnoliopsida > Zingiberales > Zingiberaceae > Hedychium > Hedychium gardnerianum. The sequence continues at coordinate 4,550,210 of JBBUKS010000002.1, read as the reverse complement.
ACACATGATTCACCCCCCTCTCTCACATGCACTCGATTCTACAAATGGTATCAGAGCGGGGAAGCTTGATTTTAGTGCAACAACTAAATCAAGAATTTTTTTTCTATAGATTTTGTTTTAATTACTTATTCTTCCCGCATTACTAATCTCAATATCAAGTCTTGGAAACTCTTTTTTTTGTGTGTGTAAGAATTAAATGGTCCAGATCGAAGGATATAGCATTGCTTGCCCCCCACTCTTCACCAGAGATGATTTCTCGTACTAGAAGAAGAGGATGGAGGTTTATCTCAAGACCGACATTGATCAGTGGTTTAGCATTCGACGAGGATACACTGCACCAACAGATGACTCTGGCATGCTCCTCGACCCAGAGAAATAGAACCCGGAAATGAAGAAGAAGGCACAAACTAACAACAAATCCCTGAACACTCTTCACTGCGGGTTAACGAAGGAAGAGCTGAATAGGGTCGGTCCATTCGACAATGCAAAGGAACTATGGGACAAACTAATTGAACTTTACGAGGGCACAAGCGACTCAAAGATAACAAAAAGAGATCTCCTCTTAAATAATTTATTTAATATTAAAATGTAAGATGGAGAAACCACAAGTCAGTTGCACGCAAGGATCAAGAACATCCTCAACGAGCTCCACTTGATTGACCACCAAATGAAAAACATGGACGTAATAAGGTATGCCTTAAACTCGTTTCCTCGAAATACATTATGGGCATCTATAATAGATGCTTATAAAGTTTCGAGGAATCTCTCTAAATTAAAGTTGGATGAATTATTTTGCAAACTAGAACTGCACGAACAAACTAACGCAAAACAAGTCAAGAAAGATATTGCTTTTCTTTCAGGCTCTTCCAAGGAGACAAAAACTAGAACTCGAATCAAACCAGAAATTGATTCTGAATCAGAGTCGGATGAAGAAGAACAATTAGTGAATATAGTAAGGAAAATGTTAACTAGAAGAAAGAAGAACTTCACCAAGAACGACATGCAAAAGATAACAAAATCCACCTCCAACAACCCTAAGGCCAATATTACCTGCTATGAATGCAACAAGAAGGGGCACTTCAAGCATGAGTGTCCAAATCAAAAAGAAGACAAGTCCAAGAAGCTGAGAAGGAAGAAGGCTTTTCAAGCCACTTGGGACGAGTCTTCCTCAGAAGGGTCGGATGCTGAAGATCCGAGGCAGACAAGATACCTCGCACTGATGGCAACTGAACCTCAGTTAGAGAGTGAACTAGATCAGGAAGACGAGTCTGAATACGAGTCAAGTCTCGGATACATATTTGGTTTAGAAGGAACTAGCGAGGTAAGATTTAATACTATAATTTTTTTAGAATAATTGCATGTTTGAATAAAAAATTAATTAAAACTGAGAAACAAGCTAAACTCCTTCTTATGAAAAATAACACCCTTAAGGAACAACTAACCTCAAGCTCTTTAACTAACCAAATATAAATAAAAAATTTAGCTCAAGTTGCAAAACTTGACGAAATTTTTTTTGTAAGGTCAAATGAAAGAACTTCAAGGACAGTTGAAAAAATTTACCTCAAGAACCAAGTATCTAAATATGATACTTGGATCCCAAAGAGCTATGTATAATAAGTCCGGACTCAGATATAAAACAAAAACAACTAATAAATCATTCTTATCCTTTGTTACTTAAAATATGAAACAAATCAAAGCATGGTCCCGAAAGCTTACCTAACTAAGCAAGTAGGACCAAATCAATACTACGTACCTAAAACTGAAATAAGTTATTTAAAAGTAAAACCAAATTTATATGATTTAGGGGGAGACTCCAAATTAGTTGACACCTCAAAACACAACTTACCCAGTTGGGTAGCTAGGACTAGATAAACCTGGAATAGTTTTAACTTTTTAAATAATATTAGAGAAGGTTGGGATGATAGTAGGTTAGGAAAGCTCTATTAATGCATGTCTAGAAAGAATTATATGTATTCAATCTGGTGCAATTGACTTAGCAGAACTAGCTGAAACTACCCTAGTCTAATCTAAACTGTTAGACTAAGGTTTGATATTAAGTTCCTTGGGCAGAACTATTTGAAAAGCTTTGTCTTAGGCACGTGATTACTTTAATGATGTTCAGGTGACTCACCGCAGTCTGAAAATTTATTCAAAGAATGTCTGCTTGGTAGACCAAAGTTAAACTTGAATCTAACACAAGTTAAAACAAACCCACATAACCAACTGAACTTACCTCACAAAACTATAAGATTACCTTGTTTGAAAAATTAGATCGGGTAGGATGATTAAGATCTTAATTAAAAATTATAAAATTTCAATTCTTAATTAAATTCAAATCTTAATTAATCTAAATTAATTTTAATACTTAATTCATTTTCAAATGTTAATTATTTCCTAATTTAATTCAAATGTCTGAATTAATTTTAATCCTTAATTAATTTTCAAATCTTAATTAATTCCTAATTAAATTCAAATATTAATTAGTCTGAATTAATTTCAATTCTTAATTAATTTTTAAATCTTAATTAATTTCTAATTAAATTCAAATCTTTATTAATCTAAATTAATTTTAATCCTTAATTAATTTTCAAATCTTAATTAATTCCTAATTAAATTCAAATCTTAATTAATTCCTAATTAAATTCAAATCTTAATTAATCTGAATTAATTTTAATTCTTAATTAATTTCTAAATCTTAATTAATTCCTGATTAAATTCAAATCTTAATTAGTCTGAATTAATTTTAATTTTTAATTAATTTTCAAAGCTTAATTAATTCCTAATTA
>JBBUKS010000002.1:4534141-4547324 GCA_038050645.1 Hedychium gardnerianum | reverse complement strand
ATACGTCTCCTTATACAATGAGCGGTGAAATCCTCTGTGGACTATTCAAACACCTTCGGGCTCTTCGACTTATACCCAATCATCCCGGGTCTACACCTCCTCGGAGATGCTTGCTTTAAATGTTAAAGTATAAGTCTCCATAACCAAGATGACTTGAATACTTCAGGTCGAAGAAAACTCGCACTTAAGCTGCAATGAGATCTTCATTGACATATCTATATATGTAGAAAATCATATGAAGTCTCATGCTAGGTTACTCCAATGAACTTGTTACATTTAACTAGCATCCACGTTTAACTCTCAATATCTCAATGTCTCCAGCCAGTGAGAAGCAGCTGTTTGGACAAGCTAAGGAGTATAACCCGTGCTAATCTCACAAAATCGATGATGTTTGAACTCATCAATTCATCGACTAGGGAATATTTCAATACATTCATAATTACACATGTAGAGATATTCAGTAGTTGTAATCCAATCACAAGTTTTCTCATGCTATGAATTGTATTGCAGACTTTCAGTAAATGAGCTTAAGATTCAATCAAACACATAGAGGATGTGTACTCAATTAGTGAAACTCTATTTATCCAATAAATATATACAAATCATAAGATAATTGTCTTAGGATACCTCTCAAATATAACATTATCATTGTCCTCCTCCTCCTCCTCCTCCTCCTCCTCATTATCATCATTATTATCATCATTCTCAAGAATTTCACTTGCATCCACGTTTATCACTCCGCTAGGATCTTATAATATTGGAATAATATATTCCTCGGTCTGAAATGTGTTCGCAACTTTCTCTAATTGATATGCAATATCTTCCCAACGTTCCTCAATTTTTTTCCCGTGCTTTTATTTTACAAACATCCCACCAATCAATCTTGCCACATATCAAACTAGGATATGAAGAATAAAATACTTGAATCACTTGTTGTGCCAATACAAATGGTTCATATCTCTTATACATTTTTTATGATTTATTTCAATGAAATTATAGCATGGATGCACCTTCATCCCTCTTACAGGGTCAAACCAGCGACACATAAATAAGATAACTTGCATTTCTAGGTCAGGGTATTTTACCTCTATTATTTCATCCAACAAATCATAAAAATCATTGTTTGCACCTCAATCGTTGGATGACTGAATACAAACCCTACTATTCATTGTAGTCTTCCCCATCTCATATTCTTGAGTATGAAAATTATATCCATTTATGAAGTATGTTGGTCAAGTACGTACCATTGCTTTTAGACCCTATACTAGATGGATTAACAATTCTTGCTCAACGTGGGCTTGATTAGCATGAACCTAAAATCAAATGAATATGTTATTCATTTAAAAGTTAAGATATGTGTAAATCAATTTTAGATTGTCTACTTACATATGATTTGAACCATAATGCAAATTCTTCATCGCAGAAGCGATCAAACTCTTATGTCGATATTTCAGAATATAAGTTTTGAAAAATCCTACCATAAAAAAATATATTATAACACAAATAATTTACGACATAAGAAATATAAAAAATAAGAAATACATACAAACTCATAATATGAAGACACTTTTGGATAATTCAGTAAAATATATGTTTGGGTTGCCCGCCATTCTTGACTAGTTAAATATCTATGCTTTCATAGTCTACTTGGTCGACCAAGGTAGTTAAAAATTGAGAATGAGTTCAAATTGGGATAAATAGGACCTTCATTATTTCTTTCCGGTCTTCGTCTTTTGCTCTGAATACGAGGCTCAAAATAATATGATGCAAAAGTTGTTACTTCCTCCACAATGTATGCATTAATAATAGAGGCTTCAACACGTGCCTTATTTTTCACTTTTTTCTTCAAATTATATAAGAATTTGATTATAATATAACAAATTATATTAGATATTAATATATAAAAAAATTGTCAATTTTTATGCATTAATAATGAAGTATAGAAGATGCAAAATTTACCTTTCAAATGTATACATCCATAAAAAATGGACAGACTCTCCAACTTTGACCTCATATAGCAAGTGAACCAAAAGATGTTCTATTGAATCAAAAAATGATGGTGGAAATATCCTTTCTAAATTACACAAAATGATTGGAATGTCTCTCTCTAACGTCTGCATGTGTGAATGTCTCAAAACTATTGAGCAAATATCATAAAGGAAAATGCTTAACTCCGTAATGACACTCCATACAAAATTTGGTAAGAGTTTCTTAAAAGCAATAGGAATTAGCCTTTTCATGAATATATGACAATCATGACTTTTCAAACCAATCAATTTGCATTCCTTCATATCGACACATATCCCAAGATTAGAGACATAACTATCAGGAAATCTCAATGGTTTCAACCATTCACAAACAACATGTCTTTGTTCCTTATTCAATGTATAAATTGCCTTTGACTTTGGTCCCCTATTACTTTCATCCACATCAAGAGTGGGTTGTTTACAAAGGAGTCATATATCATTTCTTGCATTTAGATTATCTTTTATTTTTTTGGTGATATTCATCACTGTATTTATCAGATTATCAAAAATATTCTTCTCAATATGCATTACAACGAGATTATGATAAATCAAATTAGTAAACCAATATGGTAAATCCCAAAATATACTCCATTTAGTCCATTTATGTGTACTTCCATATTCATATGTTGTATCATGTGACTTTTCAATAACAGGTGAAAAGTTAAGCACTCGCCACCAAATTTGTTTACCTGTCAATCTCAATGGTGGAGGTGTTCTTTCAATTATATTCTTAGTGAATTCATCTTTATTCCTTCTGAAATTATGATTTGGTGGTAAAAATTATTTATGACAATCAAAATAACTTAGCTTCTTCCCATATTTCAATCTGATTGACTTTGATCTCTCCATACATATTGGACATCCTAAGATCCTAGTGGTACTCCAACTCGATAGCATACCATAAGCTGGAAAGTCATTTATGGTCCAAAGAAGAGCATCCTTCATTGAGTTAGTTGATTAAATATGATTTGCACAATATAATCTAGAATCCATGATTTTATAGTAGTATCAATTTGATGATATTAATTAGAATTTGCTGAGAAAGAGATGTTGGTTAATTAAGTGTAATCAAACAATGTTTCTGAATCAATTTAGGATTAGGGTTCATTGATCGAATTAGGGTAGACCTTGGTTTTGATTGTGTTTCTATGATGCAAGACACTAATTCGGGACAAGTGCTTGGATTTGAGGACTTTTCGACACGATCTACTTTAGGGGTGGGTATTTCTTCCCTTGCTCTCTTTTATACATTATCCTTGGTACATGATATGATACCTTGATTAAGTAGTTGAATTTATTTTAACTTTAGTTGTATTTCTACTTGAGTTTGATAATTTAGGATGGTGTGCAAGTAGTTGAATCTACTTGCACTTTGAGTTGATCTGATTATATGCATACAGTCTCTATTATTTTCATATTCTGTAGTGTGTACTCATGGATGGTGTACACAATAGGAACATGCTTATGATTGGGATATCATGTAGTTATTTGACATGTGTGTGACATGTGTTTATGTTCATATGTTAATTTTAGTTTATTCGTGTCATGTAGTTGTGTACATGTGTGTGGCGTGTACATAGGATAATTTAGGATGTGATACATTATTCATGATTTGTAGATGTGGACACGTGTGTGACATGTACCAATAATGATGTAGCATTTATTGCATGCTTTTGATTGTGTTGTGGACACGTATGTGGCGTGTACCCTAGATATTGTAGCATGTGTCGTATGTGTATGATTATAGATGTAAACATGTGTGTGACATATATTCTAGGTGATGTATCATGTTAGTGACTATCATGTTTGACTTGTGGTTATAAACACGCGTGTGGTGTGTATTATGTTTGGTATGTCTTGATGGATGTAGTTATGTATATTACATAGATAGACATGTACGATGGTAGGATTGGTGGTATCCTACTCATCATGATAATGCATGTATGCTATCGATCAGGGCTCCCTTCGGGTGTGAGCTAGTCGTAACATCACGATGATGCATGTATGCTATTAATTATGTCTCCCATTGGGTTGGTTGAGTGAGTCATAGCATCATGACGTTGCATGCATGCTAGCGATCACTTTTCCCTTCGGGTGTGAGAGCATCATAGTCATGCTATTGCTTGCTTATTGCTTGACTGTATTCATCCGATATGTGAATGATATGAGATTTCATCTCCCATATAGGGATTGTATACCTTGGCCTACCCATGAGGCTATTGTGATAGAGCGTTTCTCATGCAACCCATAGCTAGATAGCTACCTTCTGTTTGCCTACGTGGCTATACGTGATAGGACGTTTTCCATGCAGGCAGGGACCTTGACATTTTGAACTACCTATGTGTCTATACGTGGTAGAGTGGTTCTCATGCAATTCATAGCTGACGAGTTAGGTGTCCTGGTCATTTGTATATCTTGTGGTGGAGAATTGCTCCCACATATGGTGATTTATTATAGTGGAGCGTTGCTCCCACATATGGTGATTTATTATGGTGGAGCGTTACTCCCATATAGGGTAATTTATTTTGATGGAGCGTGACTTTCACATATGTTGATTGTATTATGATGTTTGCACTGGTACATGCATATGAGATATTGTACCCATGATATTCATTACCTGTGACTACTCATGATACTATGTGCAGTTGAGTAGGGTGATGGTGTAGTAGATGCATATATGTGTACTTCTGGTTGGTAAGTATAATTTCCTTTGAGACTATATACTTTTGAATCCCTGTACACTTTATTGTTCATGCACTATCTTCTTATATCCACTGAGTATTTCTTTAGTACTCACCACTCCTGCTTTCCTTTATTGTTTCCAGGTTAGCAAATATATATTGATTTGGTCGCTTGGAGGATTTCTGTCCGCGCCGTCCCATTCACATCAGGCTTGGGTATAATTCCATTTCATTTCGATTTGTTTTTTCTTCTGCATTTATTTATTGCATTGACATTGTAATAATTAAGTCGTATCCAAACTTTTAGGTTTTCTCTGGTTATGTACTTAGTGTCTTAAGCCGGGCCGACTCGCAGTTATATTTTTGGATTTCGTGGTTGTGTAGACCATATATTTCTCTTATTATGTTTGGTTTATTCTATCTATTATGTGTGATTGTGTTAAGATATGAGCTTTGTGATCTCATACCATATTGTATCTATAATTATCACTAGGGAGTATCGTCCGTATTTATGGGCATGTGAACTTCCGGGGCGTGACAATTTTATTGGTATCAGGGCCACAGGTATTCAACCTAAAAAATACCTTATATGGATTAAAACAAGCACTCAGAGCCTGGTGTGAAAGGTTATCAACCTACTTAGTTTCTAAAGGATTCAAATAAGGACAAATTGACTCTACTTTGTTTATCAAATTCTTAAAAAAAGACTTATTTGTAGCCCAGGTCTACGTAGACGACATCATTTTTTGGTCAACCAACACAAATTTTTTAAGTTTATCAAACTAATGAAAAATGAATTTGAAATGAGCCTAGTAGGATAACTTAACTTATTTTTAGGTTTACAAATTAAACAAACAAAGGAAGGATGTCTTTCAAAATAAATATGCTAAGAAATTAGTTAAAAAAAATTGGAATGGAAAGTTCTAAAGAAATTAATATATCAATGACAACAAATGTGAAAATTGACAGTGACCCAGAAGGAAAACTAGTTGACCTTAAATATTTTAGAAGTATGATAGGTAGTCTACTTTACTTAACTGCAAGTCGATCAGATATTTTATTTGCTGTAAGTATGTGTGCTAGACATCAAACATGTGCAAAAGAATCACATCTAAGTATTGTTAAAAAAAATACTTAGGTATATTAAAGTTACATTAAATGTAGAAAATTGGAATCCTAGAACCTCCAATTTTGACTTAACAGGCTATTCTGACTCAGACTATGCTGGGTGCAAATTCGATAGAAAAAGTACAAGTGATAGCTATCAATTATTAGGTCAAAGTCTAGTAAGCTGGTGTAGTAGAAAGCAATATTGTGTTGCATTATCCACTATTGAAGCTAAATACATAGCTATGGGGGAGTGTGTAGCTCAACTACTATGGATGATGCATACACTTAAGGACTTTTAACTTAATTACACCAACACAAAAGTCCTAATTGATAATATCAGTTCTATTAATTTAACTAAAAATCCAATACAACACTCAAGAACTAAGCACATAGAAGTAAAACACCATTTTGTAAGGGACCATGTAGCTAGGGGTAATATTGTACTTAATTATATTGAGTCCAAGTCTAACCTAGCAGACATTTTTACTAAACCCTTACCTGAATCTGAGTTTAGCACACTCAGAAGACAATTAGGAATGTGCTTAGTAGAATAAGATCAATACACTGCTTTTCTTTCTTTTATTTTCAAATTATTTAACAAATAAAAAAAATTCATGTTTATTTCAAAATTCTAGGATAACTAATATTTATTATTATAAAAATCCCATTTTACTTAGTGAATTTTCAAAAACCATGGACTTAGCCTAGGTCTACCCATAGAAATCATGTACATATAGATTTAGATAGTCAACATCTCATAAGCACACTAGATTACTTTGCTTGTGTATTCTAACACTTAGAATGATGTGAAATGCTTAAGGCTAAGCCTGGATTTCAGAAGCTTATATCAGTACATCACCATAAATCTGGGCTAAAAATATCAACATAAATTAATCAGCTAAGTGTTCCTTTTTAGTACACTACTAATTGGAATCATGCACTTAACCTGACTGACTTTATTAAATATGACAAATAAAAATAGTAAAAATAATGAGTGTTAATTGAGGAAATAATCTTATAGATTTTTCTGAGAGTTTTTAGAATTTTTTCTGGATTTAAACGGAGTTAATATGTTGAGTTTAAGGGGATATAATTATTAGGCTTTTAAGGAGTCTGTTTGGAATATCAATTAAGTGGGAGTTGATTAATTTAATTAACTTATGATTGGAATTTGATAACCTAAGTTAGGTTATATAAAAACTTAGGTTCATTCATCTCCTCATCACTCTCCCAATGTCCTCACACAACCGCGCCCTTCTCCTCTCCCGATCACCCATCACCGCCCTCACCCATCGCCGCCGATCGGCCGCCATATTCTCCCTCGACCCCTTTGCTGCTACTGATCATCACCGGAGTCATGTTAGGTCGTCCATCCGCAAGGCCATAACCCATGGCCAGACCAGATTGGGAGGATTAGAGCCAATCCCTCTCACACAGATCTGGTTGCCACCGGTGCCTCTTTCTTGCCACGAGTGCATATCATCGGTTCGTCCTCCTTGCCGGCCATAGGTGTGCCACTAGTTAGCCTCGAGTATTGCTTCTCTCCCTTCTCTACCTAACACCACCGGCTGCAGCCTCCACCCGACACTAGTGCCTCCGATTGGAGCTAGGTTAGGTCTTCTCCCTTTCCCTTTTCTTCAATCTGATTTCTGTTAATTCAAGACGCGGTCATCTTTCTCATTATTCTGGTTTGGGTTCTGCCAATTTTAGATCCAGCCGTCCCTGATTCACTTGTGCTCCAGCCGATCCAAAGCCGCCAACCAACTTCCATCAAAACAACCACCACCAGTAGGTAAGTGCTTTAAGTTTATGCATTTACTTGTTATAGAGTGATATGCTTTGGATGTTTGGGGTTGTGGTAACTGTTTCGACCATGGCCGACATTGGCTAATGTTGGACCAGTCACCCTTGTATCACCGACAACTGCCACTAGTAGAGTAAGAGGTCATTGGGTTGATTTTAGTAAATTAACCCTTGATTTATATGTATAAGTGATGGATTTGGTGATTATTGAATAGGAGAGTAATGGTGTAGGGTTGTTGTGTTATTCATCCTATTTTGGATTAATAAGGCTAATTCAAATGGTTTCACAGACATCATCCTGTTAGGAGAGTGATGTTAAAAGAGCTCATATGTGGTTATGCCTTATGGTTAGATTGATCCAAGTAGGGTTTTCTAATCGGTTTAGGATGTGGTTTAGCTATTGGATTCATAGTAGAACCTGGTTGTAATTTGTGTTCCATGATGCAAGGCATTGATTCATGACAAGTGCTTGGACTTGAGGACTCTTCGACACGATCTATGATTTGTAGGCAGGTATTTCTTACTTGACTCCTTTAGTATATTTTGACTTTAGTGCATGATTTGTTACATTGACTAGGTAGCTATATTTACCTTGATTTTGCTCATTTACTACATGATGCTTGACACTTTGGTTGCTTCTACTTGAGATCCTCTATTTATATTTATGCAGTCTCTTTGTTTCATATCTTATAGTGTGTAGACGTATGTGGTGTGCATAATAGGAACAAACTTATGATTGTATAGTCATGTAGTTGTTGGACATGCATGTGGTGTGAATTTATGTACATATGTTAGGTTTCAGTATGTTCATGCCATGTAGTGGTTGGACATGTGTGACGTGTACCCTAGACATTCATCATTGTGTATGTTGATGACTGTAGACGTAAACACATGGGTGACGTGTATTTTAGGCAATGTATCATGCTAGTGATTTTAGTACAAGTTTGATTGGGGGATGTAAACACGTGTGTGATGTATATTACAATTTCTACATCTTGATGGATGTAGTTGTGTACATTGCATAGATAGACATACATGAGGATGAGATTATTTGTATCCTAATCATTGTGATATTGCATGTATGCTATCGATCAGGGCTCCCTTCGGGTGTCAGCTAGTTGTAGCATTATGGAGATTCATGTGTTATGTCGACTGTGTCTCCCGTTCATGGTTGAGAGAGTCATCAATGACTGTTAGTATATCCTGTCGATCATGTCTCCCATTCGTGGTTAAGGGAGTTGTCAGTGATTGAGATATGTTTATATGCTACTGATTTGCTGGCTATAGTGTTCTCATTGGGTTGCTATACCCTAGATGCTCATGAGGTCATTCGTGGTAGAACATTTCTCTTGTAACTCGTAGCTAGATAGCTACCTCTTGTCTGTCTACATGGCTATACATGGTAGGACATTTCCCATACAAATAGGGACACTGACATTTCAGACTGCCTACGTGGCTATATGTGGTAGAGCAATTCTCATGCAGTGCATAGCTGACGAGCTAGGTGTCTTGGTTATTTATATATCCTATGGTGGAGCATTGCTCCCACATATGTGACTTATTGTTGTTACTTGTACAGGTACTTGCGTGAGAGATGTTGTACTCATGTAGCTTATTGATGGTACATGCATAGGAGATGTTGTACTCATATTGATTATTGATGGTACATGCATGTGAGAGGTTATGCTCATGTTGATTATTACTAGCACTACTCATGATACTATATGCAGCTTAGTAGGGTGCTTGTGTAGTAGAGGCATACATGTGTCATCATTCGATGGTGAGTATATTCCTCCTTTGAGAATGTATACATTTGAATCCCTGTACACTATTGTTCATGAACTATCTTCTTATATCCGCTAAGTATTTCTTTTTTACTTACCACCCTTGCTTTCCATTATTACTCCCAGGTTAGCAGGTATATGTTGATTGGGCCGTTGGAGGATTTTGTCTGCGCCGTCCTATTCACATCGAGCGTTGGTTTCTCCTTTATATTTTGGTTTGTTTTTCTTCTACATTTGCTTATTGTACTTGCATTGTAATAATTAACTTGTATTTAGATTTTTGGTATACTCTGGTTATGAACCTAGTGTCTTAAGTCGGGTCGGCTCGCAGTTGTGTTTTGGATTTCATGGTCGGGTAGACTACATATATTGCTTACTCTGTTTGATTTTTATTATCTATACTACATAGTTGTGTTTTGTTCTGAGTTTTATGGACTCATATCATATTGCATCTATGATTGTCACTAGGGGGTATCATCTGTATCAACGGGCAAGTGTACCTTCGGGGCATGACAATATGAATAGAGGCGAGGTTGGAAAACGTCGTTCGGTTGATTTCAGAAGAATCTTCCCTTGCGAAGATAGCAAATGCTTTCTACAAAGTTTGAATACAAACTCGCAGGTATAACTAGATTAATGATTAATTTAGTTTTTCATAAAATTTTAATTACGTGATTATGTTCGCACGTGTTGTATCTTGCATATGTGGATGTGCGTGTTATAAGAATTAAGAATTATTATGTTTTTATTTTTAATGCACACATTTTGTGAAATGTCTAAAGCATGCATCCGCGTCAGGCTATCCAATAGTGTATCAAAGTCTGACCGTGCTTTGACATAATTGTAAAAATTATTTTACAAGTCATAGTTGATCATAAATTATTTTCTGGAATTTTTCCTTTTTTATTGAGATTTTCTATTTTTGCAAAGTTTTCTAATTTTTTAGGAAATTCTAATTTTGAAAAGTATTTGTAATGATTTAGGAAAAAAATTGGAAATATTCTGTAATAATTCAAATTTTAAATTTGGAAAGATTCTAGAATTTTTAGAAAATTTATTTTTGGAAAGTTTCCTAATTTGTTAGGAAATTCCTTTTATGGAACGTTTTTGAAATAATTTCAGAATTGAAATATTTTGAGTTAATTAAGAAATTTTTAATTTGGAAAGATTTGGAGTTTTTTTAAAAAATCTATTTTTGGAAAATTTCCTAATTTATTTGGAAATTCTATTTATGAAAAGTTTCTAGAATAATTCCAAAAATTACAGAATTAAAATATTCTGATTTAATTAAGAAATCTTAATCATATATTTTCTAATTTGTTAGAAAATTTAAATTAGGAAATTATTTCCTAATTGATTAGATTTTCATGATTGAGAATATATTCTGAGATAAAATATATGATTAAATTTTAGAAATTTATTTCCTAATTTAATTGAAGAAATCTTGATTTATAGAAATCAGATCATTGATCATATTTTATTTATAAAATATATTATGACAACTATGACATCATTAATGACATAATCATGTCATTATTCATGCCATATAGATGCATTAATTAATTATGCCATGATTAGATGCAATTATGTCATGCATGTGATATGTCATGTCATCATTTATGTCATACGTGTGATGTCATGTAGAAAGAACATATGCGTAAAAAGAAGATGATATAAATCTCTTACGAAAAAAATGTAAGCCTACGCCTTCCGTTAATATGGTAAGAATCAGAGTTTAATTCTTTGTTTGAGTTGTTGGCCAAAGTCAAGCTCAACCTGAAATTAAATATGTTTGAACCATTGAGATACGATCTCGTGATTAATGGGTTGGTTTTAACTTGAAGCGTTGATTTGTTGTGGCAAAGCCAAGGTCAACATGGATAGAGATGAAGTTGGGTGATATACATTTGATGTATACTTGTTAATGTATTAACAACCCGATGTTTATGTAAATATCAATTAGTTGATAGCATAATGTGATAGTTATATATATGTGATATGTAATTGATATACTTGATACCTACCACTAGAGCTAAGAATGATTTGTTATGCCAAAGCCAAGGTTGTTCTTATCGATAGTGAATATCAACCCACTTGGAGCAAACCTACAATCTCCAGAATTCGAAGTAAGGGCTCTTGAATTTGATAATTAAGTGAGATTTTGTATTTATGTGTAAATTGTTTACCTTTACAAAATAAATCAACTCTCTCATATTTGCTCAATTTCGTATTTCTAGGTTAATTGATTGATCATGACATTTTTGAATTTGCGCATTATTTTGGACACGAACAAACTGACAAGGCCGAACTTCTTAGACTGGCTTAGAAATCTAAGAATTATTCTTAAGGTGGAAAAGATTGCTTATGTCCTTGACTCTTCCTACTAGTCTAGCAGATGATGCAACTCCGGACCAATTGTTGGCCCATCAGAAGCATACAATTGATTCTGAGTTTGCAAGTTGCATAATGCTAGCCTTGATGATCCTGAGCTTCAGAAGCAACATGAGCATATGGATGTTTATATGATTGTCTATCATCTTCGTGAGATCTTTGATGAACAAGCTAGATCTGAAAGGTTTGAGATCTCCAAGCTTCTCTTTTGCTCAAAGATGCAGGATGGTTCATCTATGGTGCAATTTGTACTAAAGACGAATGGGTACATCGAGCGGCTAGGATCACTCGATTTTGCGATGAATCGCGAATTAAGTATTGACTTAATTCTGCACAATTTACCCAATAGTTATTCATAGTTTGTGATAAACTATCGGATGAACAATCTTGAATCCACCATTCCCGATATGATCAACATGCTCTAGACTATGGGGCCTTTTGTTAAGAAAGAATAGAAGCTTGTGATGTTACTTGATTCCTCTAAGAAAGGTTCTAAAAGAAAGTCAAAACATCAAGCCCAAGGGAAAGGAAAGAAAAAGGCTAAGAAAGAAAAACCGACACAAAAGGACTCATGTCACCATTGTGGCAAGATGGGTCATTGGCGAAGAAACTGCAAGATCTATCTTGAGTCATTGAAGAAGAAATCGGCATCCGATGCCTCATCTGCTTCAGGTATCTTCGTTATTGATTGTCATATTATTTCCTCTAACACTTGGATATTGGATACTGGTTATGGCTCACATATATGTAATGACATATATGGGCTAAGGAATAGCAGAAGACTCGTCAATGGAGAAGCAAATCTGTGAGTTGGCAATGGAGCAAAGGTTGTAGCTATTGTCATTGAAACATATTTGCTGAAGCTTCCTAGTGGACTTGTCTTAAAACTGGATAATTATTATTTTGTTTATGCATTAATAAAGAACAGTGTTTCTATTTCTTGTTTAAATATAAAAGGTTTTCATTTGACTTTTAGTAACAATAGTTGTTATATAACTTTAAATGATGTTCTTTATGGTATACTAGAACTTTATGCAGTGACATCTACGCGTTAGATACATCCGGTGATGTATTCAATATTGAAGCGAGCAACAAGCATGCTCAAAAAGATGATCAATTAACCTTCTACTAGTGGCATTGTTGCTTTGGCCATATAAGCAAGAAATGCATGTCTGAATTGCAAAGACTTGCAATTCTAGAATCTTTTGAATTAGATTCATTTGATACATGTAAGTCATACTTAAAAGGAAAGATGACAAAGTTACCTTTTACTGGAAAGGGTGAACAAGTGGGAGAGTTACTTGACCTTGTACATACTGATGTATGTAGACCAATGTCAACTCATGCACGAGGAGGTTATAGCTACTTCATTACCTTCATCGATGAT
>JBBUKS010000002.1:4514883-4525875 GCA_038050645.1 Hedychium gardnerianum | reverse complement strand
TTCGTTAATAATTTCAATCAACTCCCGGCTATAGTTGGGATATTTTAAATAGACTTAATTAAATCCTAATAAAATTAAATAGACTTAATTTACGAGTCCGCCGCGGAGCAACAGTTTAATCATATCGGCACGGCACGATACGATACCGAAACCATATTGTTCCGATCCAAAATCGAAACCTCGACACGGGTCGAGATTTTAAACCTTGATTTTAACACGGCTGGAACTTGATGAGCCATGATGAAACAATGGAGCTCTTAAGATCATTTTGAGTTAGTTTTGTTATGATGAAACCTTTCATTTTTTTTATTTCTCATTTGGGCTTGGGGTTGGCATTGGCATGTTATAATGTTACTCTATCTGCTGTAATATGTGAAAACCTAAACATTTACAGAGCTTATCTGGGGATTGCCAGTCATTTCCCAAATTTATGTAGAATCTAAATAGGTACTCACTTCTGGACCTGTGCTTTTGAGATCCACCATTGATGCATGGTGGATCAGCGGAGAAGTTTCAGAAAATAACACTATCCTATTTGAATAGTATCACAACAGGATGCTTATATTTGATTGATGCCCACTGATGGTATATGGGACTGTTGGCTTATACCCCCCCAAAAGGTTTGGACACCCTGCTGCACATATATGCTGCTGCATTTGAATGATTAGGTTGAAATGTATTTACTTCTGAGTTAAAAGCTTAAAGACTTAATCTAGTCTAGAACCACATGTTTAATTTTTTCTGATCTCCATAAGTATAAATCTGAAAGCAGGAAGCAGGTCAGCATGTGATCGTGGTGTCATTTTACCTAGAAATACCCCCCTTTTGTAGTCTTCATCATATAGCACGGTCAACTTCCCAATTTGCAGGGTGTCGTGAAGAATATAATTCCTGCTATTGCATCCACGAATGCGATTGTTTCTGCTGCCTGTGCTTTGGAAGCATTGAAGATAGTATCTGGATGCAGCAAAACTTTATCCAATTATCTCACGTGAGTACCTTTCTCTTTTTTTCTTCATCCTATTTACTCTTTTTTTCTTGGTGACAATTTGCCTAATCCTTTAGACCTGTTTCCTTGGAGGATAAAATAGGAAAGCAGATTGATGGAGAGATGCAAAATTAGAGGGAGAGAAACCGTCTAAAAGTTGTTCACTTTAGAGGAAGGTAGACAAGTTAGGACAGGGATTCTAAAACTAATTAAAGACTGTTGCACATCAAAAATGCTAGTTTAGGGTTCCAATATCCTCCTGTTTTCTGTAGCATAGGCATATCTTAACATTTTACCCATCAAGCAAAACCTGAACAATTTCTGCACTTACCAGATACAGGTATTTCTCATAACAATCCAAATTTATTGAATACCACCTATATCACTCTATCTTGGCCTTTACTCGTTGAGAGTCAAGACAAAGTATCTCTGGCTAGGCTAGATTTTGGTGGCCATCGGAAAAAAGGAACAGCTGTAAAAAGTAGACTCATTGAAGGGAGAGGCACAAAGGAATTTTACAAAGGCTAGAGGCTAGGCTAAGAAGCAGTGTTAGAGGAATGGACGAAGGTGAAGGTTAAAGAAGCTTATGACATTGAGCACAAGCTCTAAAACAACAAACATAGGTGGAAGTTGAGCAGTAGTGGACTAGTAGAGTGATAATGAATAGTTAATAAATTTAAAATTTTATAATATAATTAATAACTATATAACATTAAATATTGTTCATGTTTTAATTTAATTATACATGATATATTTAGTTCACAAAATATATATTAATTATAACTTCAGAAAGTTGATTGCAACTTATTGAATTAATACATATCATGAATATTAGTCAATATAGTTAATTAATTAATATTTAATTATTCAAAATTATATATATAATATTATATAGTTTATATTTCTTCATTAACTATATCATTCATATTTTATTCTGAGTGATGGAAAAAGGTGAGATTGATCAAGACTACAAAAATTGATGCTTATTATGGTCACCTCCAAATTGAATTTTTTTAAAGCTTACTATAACTCTGAGAGAAGCACTCTCTAAAACAATTCTTTGACAACAACAACCGAGCCTTATCCCACTATGTGAGGTCGGCTAAAACAATTCTTTGACAACAACACAAATATGGTCCAATAAGATGCCAAAAAATAACCAATAATTCTTGTATTATACCTTTTTCATAAATATAAATTGATGAAAACAAATAAATGAAGAAGGCTTAACTAGTGCAATTAACTTGTGCTCATTAACAGTGTGACCGATGATAATTGTTGATCCTTACACTTGCCATTGATGGTGAAGAGAAGCAATTGTAGAGATTGTGAAGTTAAGGGTGGAGGTATATCGACCATTTGGTTCCATTCCACTCACAAATTTTCTTACTATTATGGTAAGATTGGTCTTGACTCTTGAAAGAAACTAAGCTTGTTTCTTCATGCTTGCTATTTTCTCTCCAAATGTAATGTATGCAAAGTCTCTTTCTAATGCATTCTCTACTTTCTAAAAAAAGTATCCAACTTGATCATTAGTGAGATGACTCTCTGAAGATCTAATTCATGACCTCTCTAAACCATTTGAGCTATTCTACGACATGACTGAATAGGTATAGGTGACGCATTGAGCCAAGGATACCCAATTGCATTTTAGCAAGAAATTCAATGAGACTCGATAATGTAGTCCACTATGACATGATAGTTTTTCGCATTATTATTTAAACTCTTTGACATTGGTGCTATTAGTTAGTGCCCTATGAGTTCATCATCCATTTAGTCCTTAAGACATTAAGTTTCATTCAATCTTAGAAGAAGTTAAGTGCCAAACATACTGCTAGGTTGGTTGAGTTCCTTTATTTTCTGAAAACGTTATTATGGAATGGACAACAAGCTAGTTGTTGCATTAAGTGGTATTCTCACCGCACGACATACCATGAACACAACTATAGCAGGATTCGATCATCTCAAAGGTGATTATGTCACTTGCCCTAATTTTGGGACAATTACTATAGTAGGATTCAATCGTCTCAAGGGAAATTATGTTATTTGCCCTAATTTTGAGACAATTTTTTTAAGGATGTTCAAAATGAGAACTCATGATTTGTTAAATTTTGTGATTAGAGACCCTTACCAATTTAAGGGCACACGTTTATGCGTTCTTAGAACCTCACTCAAAGAGGAAATACACAACAATGATCTAGCTTGACACTTTGGAAAAGGAAACACCATTGTCATTGTGTTAAATCAGTTTTATTGGTCTTCACCGTGACGAGATTTTACACCATCAAATAATTAATACAACTATGTAAACATCAGGTTGTGCACGGCACTGTTTGTACCTTACGAGCCTTGGAAAGACAGTAACGTGGGTTTTGTCTTAGGATTACCTTGGACCAAAGGAGCCACGACTCAATTGTTTAGTAGTGATAGATGGATTTTCAAAAATGACACTTTTCATTCTATGCAATAAAACATACAATGTATCTTAAATAGCCAAGTTGTTATTTAGTTGCATGGGTTATCCGTAGTGTCAAATATGAGTGAAAATTTTGTTAGCTACTTTTGAAAAATTCTATAGAAATTATTTGGGCCCTAACTTAAGTTTTATTTGCCTTCTATCCACAAATAGATAGCCAAGTGCCAGGCTGGTGTGATTCTTAATAGTTTAGGAAACTTATTAACATATCTAGTGGGCGCAAAAAAATATGTATTTGGCACTAAATCTTGCAATTTGCTGAATTCATCAACCGGTGACTTGAATTTTTACCTACCACTTGCCATTCATTTGAGTCAGCTAAGAGCTTTACTAAGCACATCAGAGATATCCATGCCAATGTCTAGGAGACTATCTACTTATTAGCTTTCTCCATGAATGCTTTCTTAAAAACTTCTTTCAAAAGCTTCATGCTTACTCATCTAGTCCATTTTAAATTGAGGAAAATTGAGACCAAGGTTTAAAATCTCGACCCGTGTCGAGGTTTAGATCTCAGACCGGGTATCGTGCCGTGCCGATATGATTTCGATATTTTTTTATTTATATATAGTAATTATTAGATAAATATGTTTATAATGCATAATTTAAAAATAAATTGTATATTGATTTTATATAAGTTTTTAATTATTGAACAACTTAATAGTGTTAGAAAAAATAATTAAATATAGTTTTCTTTAAAGAAACTTAATCTATCAATAATTAAAATTAAAATTATTACATCATAATTATATAAATTAATTATTTATTCATTTAATTAATTATTAATTTAAATAATATTTATTTAAAATGGTAAAAAAATATCAAAATATCAATTAAACAGTAAAATAGTAAAAAAAAATATAAAATAATAATAATAAAATTATCAGAATATAAATATGATTTATTAGATTTTTTTAAAAAAATAAATAAAATTTAAAACAGTAAAAAAGAATTTTAATAATATGAATTATTTTTTTTTAATTTTAAATATATTTTTTATTTATTTTATTGGGATAATTTAATTAGGGTTTATAAAAGCCTATTAGAAATATTACGTTTTAGTTGGGAATTGTTTGAATTAATTAAATATTTTATTTTCGTAACACGAGCTGGACATGGCGCCGGAGGCTTCCCGCGACGCTACCGGCGGCGCTGGAAGAGTCACACGACTCTTCCCGTGCCGTAGGAAGAGTCGCGCACTTCTGGCAGCCAAGCAATATAGATAATGTACAAGAGAGTGAAGTACAGGACTAGAATTGCAAGAAAAGGGACTTACAAAAACTTGAAACTTGATCTCAGAGTAGAACTTGAACCGTGAAGCGGTGTGTGTTCTGCAATGAGCTAATGAAGGGTTTATAAAGACGAGGAGGGGTAAGGATAGCGATGAATCGGGTGCGCTTATGGGCCCCATCGTCACTCACGGGTATCCTTATCTTTCCCTTATCTTATCCCTTTACAACACAGCCTAGCGA
This sequence comes from Hedychium gardnerianum, assembly GCA_038050645.1. NCBI lineage: Eukaryota > Viridiplantae > Streptophyta > Magnoliopsida > Zingiberales > Zingiberaceae > Hedychium > Hedychium gardnerianum. The sequence continues at coordinate 4,520,942 of JBBUKS010000002.1, read as the reverse complement.
CTTTACAGCTAAGGCTAGATTCTTTTGCATATCTGGACGGCTCCCCGGGGCTCAATCCATGTGCATAGGAATCTGCTTTTATTAAAGCATATCTTTCTTTGGATTTTTGGACTCACCACGCTCTGTCTTCATGGTGGGGTGTCTATCATGTGTTGGATGTTGCCTTGTAGGTGAAGGAAGGCATCCAATAATTCCTTCTTTACAGCTGTGACGTTTGGCAGAGCGTCTTTAAAGTAAAGACCCCTTTTGTGCTGGCTTCTGATGATGAAGTCCACTTCTTTGGCGTCATTGATGAGTTTGAGCTCCCATAAATTATTGATGAGCTTGCTTGCGACGGTCCGTTCGATGTCTGCCAAGTGCTCTCTGGCATCTTTTTCAAATATGATGCACATTCTTGGGCCTGTGCCGGAAGAGACTTCTTGGTATTGATCCAGAAATTGATAAGGTCCTTCAGGTGTTGGGCCACTTTGGAATTGGGCTTGGCCTTCAGTTGGCATGTTGTTTCCTCGAAACGTGCAATTATTATTTCGTCTTTGTTTGTAGGGTTCCATGGGCCTGTAAGTACAGAAACCAAACGAGATAATGCGTCAGCAAGGGTATTGTCTTTACCTTCTATATGTTGGAATTGGACAGGAATGCCAAGTCCAGTGATAAAATCGGTGAAGGCTATCCAGCGAACCCTCGAAGGCTTGTTTTGAGCAGATTTGTTAAAAAAGCTTATAATCGCCTGGCAGTCTGTACGAATTAGGAGTTCCTCCTTATCCAGGTAGTAGATTTTGAAGCTGTTAAGGCTGTTCATTACAGCATGTATTTCTGCATCAATTGTTGCCTTGGGGGGTGCAAACTTGCCGCTAGCATAGGCACTGATTTGCTCCATTGACTTTGAGTCATACTTTTGTGGTTTCCATTTAAGAATACCACCCCATCCCTCCATGCATCCATCGGATTCAATAATCACGTAGCATTGTGAAGGGGGAATTGTGAGGTCAGGAAGTGCCTTGATGATTCCCTTGACTTTATCAACTAGTTGCCAATCTTGGGAATTCATTCTTCTTTCACCATTTGGACTAGTTTTGGAGTAGAGAGGACCCAGAATTTTGCCAAGGTTAGGAATATAAGAGCGAGCATAATTTAATAACCCTAACCATGATCGCAGTCCTTTGGTAGTCTGGAGTTCTTCTTTTGGAAAATCTGCAACCTTGGTAATGATATGGGCTTGCAACTTAATTTTGGATTGACCAATTGTGGCGCCTAGAAATTCAATGGTAGGGCTGCCAATCTTCATTTTGGTCGGACTAAGGATTAGCCCATTCTTTTTGCAGATGTTTAGTAATATCTTCAGGTGACCTCGATGCTGCTCCTCATTTTCTGAGAATACCAGTATATCATCAATATAGACAGCAATAAAGTGTTCCGTACCTTTGAAACATTTGTCCATCTTTCTTTGGAACACCGCAGGAGCATTTTTAAGGCCGAACGGCATGACTAGCCATTCAAATAATCCTTCTGGGACCCAGAAGGCCGTCCAAGGGATAGAGTCCAGGTGCATAGCCACTTGATGGAAGCCGCTCTTTAAATCAAACTTTGAATATATATTGCTTCTACCAACTTTTTGTATGATGGTATTAATCCCTGGCAGACTGTATTGGTCTTTATTGGTGTTGTCATTCAGCCTTTTATAATTAAAGACCATACGTTCCTTCCCTCGAGATTCTTTTCCTGTTTTTGGATCTACAGTGGTTCCTGATTGAACTATTATTGCTGTAGTTCTATGTCTGCTGGTACTAGGCCTGATGACTTTGAGATCTAATAAGGCTTTAATGTCTTCTGAAAGCATCCTGCATCTGTGGTGTTACATGCTTTAGAGGCCTATCCTCAATAATAAGATCAGGATTCTTGATGTCTATCCTGCAGGTTATCTCATTAGCCTTCCAGTGTTTCATGGGATCATTGCCTATGTACCCAGTGTTAGTCAACTCAGCTAGTAAATCTTTAAGGTTTTGATCAGGCTGCCAAGTGCATACCTGCTCTTGTATCTGGTGATATTCTTCCTCTTCCAGATCCAGTTCTTCTAGTGCAGCAACCGTTGGAATTGTCTGCTGAGTTTTGATTGTAGTTACGTTTTTGTAGAACGTAACTTCATTGCCTTCAATGCGTACCCCTCCATACATAGCCCTTATAAAATTGCATCCAAGGATCATAGCTATATTTCCTCCGATAGTGAGGGGGAAAGCATAAGTATATGGAATTCTGAAGTTGTGATCGCTTATGCGCATATTTCCATACTTCAGCTTCTTATTTGCTGTTGTTGTTGAGTTGATTCCACTGAAATTGACAACAAATGTGTTATCTTCAATAGCTAAAGGTGGGATTGATACCTGATCTATGCAACAGGTTGTTGCACCAGTATTGAGAATGACATTGACTTTAAACTTCTCCATGCCTTGTATGTCTATTTCAACTAATAAGTTGAAGAGACCATTTGTTCTTCTTTTTGGCTGTTCTGCTTGCTCTATAGAAAATACTTTCTCTCTGCCTGAATCTATAAGGACATTTACTTCTTCTGTAGCCTCTTCTTCTTCTTCTGCTTGCTGATACTGCTGAAGTTGCTTCTTTAGATCAGTGTTTTCTAGTTCCAGCAAGTCATTGTTCAGGCGAAGTTCCTCATTCTCAGTATCGACTTCTAACCTGTCAGCTTCAGAATGTCGGATAAGCCCTTCTTCCTTTAAGGTGAATTCCTGTCTCAAGGTCTCAAGCTGTAATGCTGCTATTGTTTTTGCTGCTTGTACTTCTTGAGTGAGCCTTTCTATCTCAGCCTTAGCCCAACAAATATAATTTTGCTATTCCTGTATTAGATTTGTAGGGGAGAAAGGTATAGGGACGGACCTTTCTACAGGAATCGTGGTGTCAAAGTAGTTGTTTGTACACATTCCGCAGGATGTTATTTTGCAAATACCGCAATGCATACGGTGTTTCTTCATAGTTTCTCTTTTGCAACAACTGCATCTCTGATATTCTGGTTGTATTTCCCCATTTACTTCCCACACATGGTTGCAATCATGTTGGGTTTTGGAAATCCTTACCATTGGCTGCCAGCCTCTCGTTTTGCCTATCATATAAGAGTTTGTTTGCTCTATAAAGACAAATAGGGTTTCATGTATTATAGAATTCACCTGCTGGTCCTCGCCTTCCGAGATGCTATAGATTGCATCAGATTGGTCGTCTCCTTGAACTGAGAGGATCTCATAATCTTCTGGGAGCTCCAATCCTTCAAAGATGGCAACCCTATTGACATTTTTATATTCTTTAGGGCAATCTTTTGCAAAATGCCCTTCTTCTCCACACAGAAAGCATTTGCACTTCTTATTTCTGATGAGGTGCTTTCTTTTCTCAATTCTTGCATGGGATTAATGTGGTTTTCCTTTATATGTAATGGACCTTCTTGCCCCAAACTTCTTCTTTGAATCTTTATAGTACCCAGGAATGGGTATTTGGGAGCAGAATGTTAGATCTTTCTGTGATCTACTGAATGCCGCCTTCTTACATTCTTCTTCAAGGTATTTGTAGGTGAAAAGTACCCTAGGGTGTACACCAATAGTATTACCTTGGTATTTATCTTCAAATGCTGCCTTTAGTCTTCTCCCCAGATCTCCGGGTAATTTTAACCAGAATTTTTCAGATAGCTCTGGTCCAGTAAAAAGCCTTCCGGTTTTTGCAGCAAGTGACATGTATTCATTCATGAATGGGATAAGGTCTTTTACCTGTGTGCATACTAATCTTTCCAAATCTCGGTATGCCCTATCCTGCATGTCAATGGATCCCTGGAAGGGATCTTCTAATAAAAATATCCTTCTAATTTGTGATATGATGTTTTGCGTACCATTTCTTCCATCGCTTGAATTTAACAGCTCCTGGTACTCATTCGGGTATGTCATTCGCCATTGGATCCATGTTAATCTTTCTGTTTCTCCAAGCAAATTTTCAATGAAATCTGCCTTGTCTTGGGGATCCGAGAAATTTTGTAGTGCCACGACATTTTTTGTAATGGCTTCCCACCTGAGAAATACATCTTCAGTTATGTTAAGTTGAGTAGGGAGTGTAAGGATAGCACCAGTTTGCTGATGTGCTGTTGGCAAGTTCCACCATTCTGATGTTTCCTTTCTTTTGAATACTCCCTTTGGTTCCATTGCAGGTGGAGCAAAGCTTACTGGCTCTTCTTTAGCTGGTCTGTTGGGTGGATATCCAACAGGGTTCATTGTTGTATCTGCAGGAGGCCGGTAATTCGAGACTGCTTCTTGAGAGGAATAGATTTGTTCCTGCAATTGGAGTAGTTGTGGGTAATCGGAAACCCATTCAGCATCGTTCTCCTTGTCAATGGAGACCGCAATGACTTCGGAAAAAGAAGATGCCGTCGCCGTACCATTCCCACCACCTTCTGCGAAGGGATTGACAAATTCCTCATCTGATAGAGTCTGCTTGGGTACATCCTGTAAGGCTAAATATTGCAGATATTGTATATAATCATCATCATCATCAGTGTTAGTCAGCATGCATAAGAAATGCGTAGAGGAGGAGGATGTAGAGGATGATGCTCGCGGTAGGGCGTCGAGCTCTTGTTGTAATTACTTCCTATATTCGCGGGAATCTCGCAACATTCTTTCTGTTGCAACTCTGTAATACTCCTCTATTGGTAGTCTATCCAGAAGATTTAAATATGCTTCTTCTTCATAGAATTTATGCTGGGCTACTGCGTAGTCTCGGGCTTCTTTCTGCAATTGTTGCAGTTCTTCCTCATTAATTGGTCGCCGGATAAGCTGCTCATTGCCTTTATTTTGAGGGGGAGGAAGACATGGTTGCTCACATTGTTGCTTCTCTTGTTGAGGTTGTACTGGTTGTTTGCCTTCTCTAGGTGCCACATAGAAGTCGTACTCTTGGGCACAGTCTTCATGATCACAACAGTAGTAACAACCAAAGCACTGAGGATTAGCTTTGTATTGTGAGCATACCTGTATTGTGGTAGATCCGAAACCACTAGTTCCTCGTGTAGTATTCTGGAGGTTTTCTACTTCTCGTACCGCAGGTGTACTGATACGTTCCAGTATCAGCTGTGCTATGCATTCTTGTTTTTCTAAAAAGATGTCTTCATTAGTAATATTGTAAGCAATAATTTTTACTTCACCTCAGTAGTCGGAGTCAATAACTCCTCCCATAATCATAATGCCTTTAAGTGTTGCACTCGATCTTGGGGCAATTCGTGCATACGTGCCTTCTGGTACTTGGATACATATCCCAGTTGTTAATAGGGCTTTTGATTTGGCTATTATGTCTTGAGCATAATTGATTGCCAAGTCATATCCAGCCGCCCCAGGGGTTCTTCTTGCTGGTATAACTGCAAGTGATGAAATTTTTCTTACCAACAGTTCTTCACTGGGTTTTTCTTGAAGAAGGAGGACATTTATCATTTGATTTCTGACTTCTTCCTCATCTGATTGCACTTCTTCATCTTTCGTGTTGTACTGTTGTGGAGATGAAGTGGTTGCAACCTGATAACTGTCAAACTGTAATGAAACGCTTCCATCCAGTAGGTTTCTGGTGTTGACTTCTGTAGGCTGCATCGGTATGTTGACCGTTGATTGCCGTATAATCCAGTTTTGTCCAAGAACATCCCTGGTATTATAGCTTCTGCCAGGGAGGGCTCTCACGCCATGACTAGCCAAGTAGTCCACCACGTTCTGTATCTCGTAGGCAAATCCTACGTTGGGGGTATTTGATAGCCTTCCGACTAATCCTCTAGTGATTAGTAGGTTTGCTTCCCCGTGCCTCCAATTTTCATATCCTCGCGTGAGAATTGACACCTGTATGTTTCGATAGAAATCAGAACTTGTTAGCATGGTGTCAGGAATAACGTATTCCGGAATACCACATCGGCTCGAAGGCCGGAACAATACACTGGATCTGCGCCGGAGGCGGCGATAGCTGGATGTGCGCCGGAGGCGGCTGGATGTGCGCCGGAGGCGGCTGGATGTGTGCTGGAGTCGGCTGGATGTGCACCGGAGGCG
>JBBUKS010000002.1:4466881-4480519 GCA_038050645.1 Hedychium gardnerianum | reverse complement strand
AACAAGTTGATACAAGCTGATGAGATATCACAACTTGGTATCTTGATTCCATGTCACCCCTCTAAATCCCCATCACAGCCGATGAGATATCAGTAAAACGATCTCCATGATTACCAAGTGAACAAGTCAATTCCATTGAGTTAACTATTGGTGCAATTGACTTTTAGTCAAGGAGACCAAATTTGAGTTGGCTCAAGTTGAGTTTCGATATTTGATCAATATATTTATTGGTTGAGAGTGAGACATCCAATAGATCAAGATTAATCGGATATTGATCAATACGATGGATGGTTGAGAGTGAGATGTCGAGTAAAAAGAGAGTTTGTCGAAAAGAAAGATTGTAGGTGCAATGAATTTCAGGTCAAGGATAACCAATCTTGGCTTGGGTTTTGATAGTTGATCAAGTAGATCAAGGTTGATCAAATACTTGATAGTGGAATAGTCCAAGTAGGTCACGGTTGGCCAAACAATTTATGGATAGAAATCCAACAAAGAGTTGACAAATGTAAAGTCCAAGTGGATTAGGTCAAGGTTGACCGAACACTTGCTAATGATGAAGTCTAATTGGGTCAAGGTTGACCAATCACTTGGAAATGATGAAGTCCAAGTGGGTCAAGGTTGACCAGACACTTGGTAATGATGAAATCAAAATGGCCAAGATTGATCGGATACTTGACAATGGTGAAATTCAAGTGAGTCAAGATTAACTGAATACTTAGCAATGGTGAACGATTGACCGAACACTTAGACATGAGAGATGAAGTCCTAATAGGTCATGGATGATCGAATATTAGAAATATGTAAGTGTAATCTTGATAAATCTTGGAGGATCAGATGTCGAGCATGAGAGGGGAAGTCCTGACAGATCATGAAAAACTAGATGTCGGGCATGGGCATACTGTTGAAGTCTTGATAGATCATGGAGGACCGAATGTCGAACACGTGATTAAAGTCCTAATAGGTCATAGAATATTGGTGCAATCATCCTCGGGTCAAGGTTGACCAAGTTGACTAAGCTCGGGATTGACTCGAGTTTGAGTTTTGATGTTTGGACAATATATGAGAGAGAAATCAAGTAGGTCAAGGGAGAACCAAAACTTGATTTGGGAAAGATCTAGCGGGGCTACGTAGTGGAAGACATAGTTAGGAATTAAGTAATGAAAGTCCTAGCGGGGATAAGCGGTCTAAGACCTAGTTGAAAACTAAACAATTGAAGTTCTATCGGGGCTAGGCGGTGGAAGACCAAGTTGAGAACTAGACAAACCTAATTGGGAACTAGGTTAACTCTAAAGTGGGTCAGTTGGGAGTTGAACACTTGGCACGAGACAGAAAGTTCAAGTGGATCACGATTGACAGGACACCTGACGGTCGAAAGTCCAACAGAGAGTTGACATGAAACAAGAAAGTTCCGATAGAGCAAACTTCTGAATGTCATAACTTTTGACTCAGATATCATAACGAGGTGATTTTCATTGCAAAACGAAGCTCGTTCAGAGATCTATGTTTGTCAAAGTCTTGGCATCAATCGACTGATGTGTTTGATCAATCGACTGGTAGCTTTAGAAATCGAACAGCAGCAAGTTGATTCGATTGCTAGACTCAACTGATGGAATTAGTCAACTGATGACTTAAGAAACTGAACAGAAGCAAGTTGATTCAGTTGTTATACTCAACTGATGGAATCAGTCGACTGATGTGTTTGATCAGTCAATTGACGACTTTAGAAACGAACAGAAGCAAGTCGATTCGGTTATCAAACTCAATTGATGACATCAATCGACTGATGGTTGATATGACTGATGTATACTTAATCAATTGGAGTTGAATTCCAATCGATTGGGAGAAGCCAAAAGTCGCGATTTGCTTAGGCCAATCGATTGAGAAGCCTGTTTCACGAAAACAAAAGCTGGGGAATCGATTAAGGCAATTGATTGGTTGGTTGTTTGTTTGTCATGAGTACATAGTAAGGCTGGGAATTGATTGGACAATTGATTCAAGTCTTATCAATCGATTAGGGTAATCGATTGGGAGCTGTTTGTCGCGAGAACAGAAGGTTGTGAAATTGATTAGGGCAATCGATTCAGCCAAAGTTCTCGAGAGAACAGTGAGCCTCAGAATCGATTGAGCAATAGATGAAACGCTAACCAATCGATTGATATGGCTCACCAATTGATTGGATAGTGAAAAAAATGTCATTCTGCAGGTATTTAAATGGTCATTTGACGTGACAATTGATTAAGGATAATCCTAATTGATTGGGAACCCTAGGTCAGCGTGATAAAGAGTATTTTTGCGAAGGATTGAAGCAAGAGCTATTCACGCTAGTTCTTGAGGTTTTGGAGAAGAAATGTTGTTTCATTTCCCATCATCAAGAGGCAAATCAAAGCAAGAAAAGATCAAGCAACGCAAGGTTTCTCATTGTAAACCCTAAACGATTGTATTTTGTGTTTGCGTTCTTGTTTTCTTATTTATTCTTGTGCTTGAGCTTGCATAAAGCTTCTCCGCTTCTGAAAAGTTTCTAAGAAGGAGGAATTTCATAGTGGATGAGATTGTGAGAGCCGGACCCTTCGATTAGTCACCTCAAGGAGGTGAAGACCAAGTAAATCCAAGTGTTAGCATTACCTCAAAGATTTCCGCTGCAATAACAACTCAAAGAAGTAATCAGAGCTAATCATCCCTCTCAAGCTCTCTACGTGTCCTAACAAGTTGTATCAAAGCAAGACTGCTCTTTTTTGGACTAATCGCCAAAAAGAGCAAGAGCAATAGTAAGAAAAATAAGTTGAAGCTTGAAGCCCTAAATTTCAACTAGTCTAGGACTTATCATCAAGGAGCTCAACTTCAAATGGATTTCCAAAATGAATTCGGATATGACATCCGGGCATCTCCATCATTCGATATGGGAAACTTCAATCTTTAGAGATCAAGGGTCAAGAACTTCCTCATGATAGACATAGAGCAATGATTTGCTCTAATGGAGGAATTTCATGCTCTCGTGGATAGTAAAGGAAAGCTCCTCAAGAAGAAGAAATGGACCGAGGAGCAAATCAAGAGATTCGAGACAAATGAAAAGGTAATTAAATTGTTGGTTAATTTGGTGCATAATAATCTCTTGTGAAAAATTGGAGAATATCAAAATGCCAAGGAGCTATGGAGCAAGTTGGCAAGACTTCATGAAGATTCAATCTTATTGCAAAGTAAAGAAAAATTCAAAGAGGAAAACACTTTGGAATAAGAGCATGGGGATTCAAACGTTGAGAGATGCTCAACATCCGAAGAAGCATTCACCTCAAGGATTGAGGGGGAGAGACCATTGACACCGAAATGAGAAGAGGCTTTTATATCCGTAACCAATGGAGAAGAATCATACTCCACCTCTACAAGCAAAGATATAACAATTGTGAAAAATAAAGATCATATCATTTGTTTTGAATGTAGGGAGAAAGGACACTATAAGAGCAAGTGTCCAAAATTGATAAAAAAGAAGACCCAAGTGACACCCAAAAAGAAGAAGTCAAAGGAGATTGACCCCCTGATGCGAAAGGGCAAGGAGCACATTGTATGTTTTTCTTGTAATTAAAAGGGACATTATCGAAATCAATGTCCAAGAGGGAGAAATCTAATTAAGAACAAAGGAGGAAACTCAAGTTAGGGGGGATCTTTCAAAAATAAAATTAAGGTACCATTAGTTAATGGTATTTATTCATTTCATGAAAAAAAAGTATGCTAAAAATAAACATTATGATTTTAGAGCATGTTATAATGAAAATAGGAAGCATGATAGCTCTAAGGATAATTATGTATTACACCATGCTAGGAATAGATTTTATCATTTTGGTGCTAATTATCATGAAAATAGAAATTTTCATGAACAAGGTAAAAAGTCTAGGATGTTAAATGGTAGATCTACAAAAGCTAAGAATAGGAACAATCTAGGCAAAAATCCTAACCATTTTAGAAATATGCTAGAAAAAGAAATACCTAAGGCAATAATGAAAAATCAAGGATAAATGCCTTAGAGGTTGAAAATCAAATTTTGAGGTCAAAACTTGAGAAATTAGAGAAGACCCTTAGGAAAATGACAAATAGTGTCAAAAGATTCAATAAACAAAACTTAGATTTAGGAAGACAAGAGTCATCTAAGGGCAAGAAGGATTTCGAATACAAATCTAAAGCCAAGAAAGATGTGTCATCATATCATAGAGCATATAGCTATGAAACTAATCCTAGATCTAGAAGTCAAGTCAATGTTACAAGGGAAGCTATCCTTAAAGTTGATCTTAAGGAGACTAGTGTAACTAAGGCTTCTAAGAAATCTAGAAAAGTCACTAGGAAGATTTCTAGAGAAGTTATCCCTAATGAGTACCTAAAATACCCAAGGAGCATCAATATATTTTGGATTCCTAAGAGTGTGTTCTCTACACCCTTGATGGATTTAGAATATGTCAACTCTAATTGGAAGGGTAGTTAACCCAACCGTGATGAAGTTGATACTTTAGGATATTTTCAAGGTATTGTGACACCTTGAAAATGAAGAGTTAATTTTTAATCTTAAAGAGTAAAAGTGCGCCAATTAAAATTTTTGAAAAATTGAGCTTGATTAAATTGGCACAAATAGAATAGAATTAAAAGAAATGTCAAGTTGAGATTTTGACATTTTCTAAGGAGATGAGGGCAACTTAGGTTTATTTTTTTTACTTAGCGATTAGTTGATGATACTTAGATAGAAAATCTAGATATTTTCTTTGCGCTAAAATTTCCATGATTGTGTTTCATCGCACATGCCATGACATGATGATATACACATTGACATTACATCTTGTCATAATATTTGATACATGTCATGTCATACATGCATAATTATTTATGATAATTTTTCTTTTGAAAATATGCATTTGATGTATGCCATGATTATTATCATGCATTATTTTAATTTCTTAAAATTAAGGACAATAACATTAATTGACATTCTAGGTTAGATGATCAATGTTTAAATACCTAGTTAAAAATGCATGATCTCTTAGTTTAGAAAAAATCTAATTTACAACTCACAAAAATCACAATGATGATTTGTATGTGTATTGAGACACATTAGATATAAGCGAGATGTTATATGGATGAACAAAACTCAAGATGTTTATTTAATGCATATATTTGAGTTTTAGTTTTCTCAAAATAAATGGATTTTGAGAAGTTCAATCCTGGAGAAAACTAATATACAAATCATGTGCATTTAGCCCAAAGATCATGATTGAAAATTGATTTTTAAAATCATTTCAAAATTATTTTTGAAAACCTTGGTGAAGTCTATCTTTTGATAGAAATCACCATTGACCAAGTTAGATACAAAATAGAGTGAAACATTAAAGTTTTCAATGATTTTCAATTTTGTATCAATCTTTGAAAATGAGAGTTATTTTCATAAAAACCTATTTTCCCTGATAGTACATGACATAAGTAATGTTTACGTGAAATTTCATTACTTTTTGATAATCATAGAATTATTTATGAATTTTTAAAATTTGGGCAGAACTTGAATTCAGGAAATCAGAAATTTCAGTCAACTGGTAATTGTTACCAATCGACTAATACGTGTGGTAATTGATTGGAAGCTACTTCCAATCGATTAGAACAAGCTGAAATTAATTGGTAGTTGAAATCAATCGATTAGAATGGTTATTTTTTTATTGTTGAAATGGTCTGATTTTAGTCAATTAAGCCACGTTTAAATCATTTAACTATTCATAACCCTATGAAATTCTTGGATAAGTATTTAAGAATAATTATCTTGATGAAAATAAAAAAGAAATGCTTAAGAGGGACTAACTTGGAGTTAAGGAGGAGTTTTAATTCAAAGTTGAATCTTTAATCTCAAGACTTCAATTTTGGGATTTCTTAAAGGTTTAGGAACTCCAAATCATTATTGGTGCAATAATAGAAGTTTAGAACATGCTTTAAGAGGGGTTTTTCCTTAAAGTTATGATTTGGAGATTTAGATGAGGAGACAATGAAATATTGAGAATCTTCATTATGATGTTTTGAAGATTGTGAATCTTCATTGTGACAGGATGAGGAGATAATGGTGGATTGAGAACCTTCATTGTGACACAATAAAAGGTATGAGACTTTCATTTGAGGAGTAAATCTCTAAGAGAGATTTTTCAAAAGAAGAAGAGATTCTTGGGAAAAGTTTTTGATGTATGCCAAAGGAAGAGAAAAATGTAGGGTTCAAGTTAGGAAACTTTCATTCATGCTTTGACATGGGATGAAGAAGAGAGTTGAGCTAATATGGGTTAGCCTAACTTAAACCCTAACATATTGTAAAACATCAAAAATTGAGAGATTATTGGTGCAATCATCTTGGGATTAAGGTTGACCAAGTTAACTAAGTTGAGTTGACTCGAGCTTGAGTTTCAATGTTTGAATAATATGTGAAAGAGAAATCAAGTATGTCAAGGGAGGACCAAAAACTTGATTTGGGAAAGTCCTAGTGAGGCTAGGCGATAAAAAATCTAGTTGAGAACAAAGCAATGGAAGTCCTAACGGGGCTAAACGGTGAAAAATCTAGTTGAGAATTAAGCAAACCTAGTTGAAAATTAAGTTAAGTCCAAAGTGGGTCAGTTGAGAGTTGAACACTTAGCACAAGACAGAAAGTACAAGTTAGTCATGGTTGACCAAACACTTGGCGATTGGAAGTCCAACACGGAGCTGACATGAAACGAGGAAGTTCCGACAGAGCAAACTTTCGAATGTCATAACTTTTAACTCAGATATTAGAACGAGATGATTTTCATTGCAAAATGGAGCTCGTTTTAAGATCTAAGTTTGTCAAAGTCAGGCATCAGTCGATTGATGTGTTTGATCAGTCGACATATGACTTTAGAAACTAAACAACAACAAGTCGATTCAGTTGCTACACTCAACTGATGAAATTAGTCAACTGATGATTTTAGAAATCGAACAGAAGTAAGTCGATTTAGTTGCTAGACTCAATTGATGGAATCAGTCGACTGATGTGTTTGATCAGTCGACTGATGGCTTTAGAAATCGAACAGAAGTAAGTCGATTAGGTTGTCAGACTCAACTGATGATATCAATAGACTGATAGTTGATATTAGTCAACTAATGTATGCTTAATTGATTAAAGTTGAATTCCAATCGATTAGGAGAAGCCAAAAGTTGCAATTTGCTTAAACCAATCAATTTGAGTCGCTTGCCAATTGATTTGGAACCCTGTTTGGCAAAACAAAAGCTGGGGACAATCGATTTGTTGTCTGTTTGTCGTGAGTGCACAGTAAGGCTGAAAATCAAATGGGTAATCGATTCAACCAGAGTCCTCGAGAGAACAGTGAGTCTCGGAATTGATTAGAGACTAACCAATCGATTGAACAGTGAAAAAAAGTCATTCTGCAGTTATTTAAACAGTCATCCGACGTGATAATTCTAATCAATTAGGAACCCTAAGTCAACGTGATAAAGGGTGTTTTCACGAAGGATTGAAGCACGAGTTATTCACACCAGTTCTTGAGATTTTGGAGAAGAAGTGTTGTTGCATTTTTCATCATCAAGAGACAAATCAAAGCAAGAAAAGATCAAACAACACAAGGTTTCTCATTATAGACCCAAAATGATTGTATTTTGTGTTTGCATTCTTATTTTTTTTGTTTGGTCTTGTGCTGGAGCTTGTACAAGACTTCTCCGCCTTCGAAAAATTTCGGAGAAGGAAGAATTTCATAGTGGATGAGATCGTGAGAGACGGACCCTTGGATTAGTCACCTCAAGAAGATGGAAACCAAGTAAATCCAAATGTTAGCATTGCTTCAAAGATTTTCACTGCAACAACTCAAAGAAGCGATCAGAGTTCATCATCTTCCCTCCCTTTAGCTCTCTATGTGTCCTAATATAGAAGACAGGATGTTAGGAACAAGAAGTGAAGTCCAAACAGATTAAGGAGGACTAGATGTTTGATAATGATAAAATCCTAACAGGTCAAGGTTGACTGGATGCTAGGCGAATGAAATCCTGGTAGATTGATATCAACCGAATACTAGGTAAGGTGAGAGTTTAGTTTTGGTAAGCTAAAATAGAGGTATCAGTCGATTGATATGGAGTATTAATCGACTGATGACCTGAAATGCCAAGTTTGAGGTTTGAAGGGTTTAAGGGGTTTATGGTGTGATCAATCGACTACTTGGAATGAACAGTCAATTGATGAACCAGTCGAGTGATGAACTCAACTGATGATACTATTGAAGCAAATAGAAATTTTGAATTCAACTGCCGATGCAACAGTCAACTGTTGACCTTGATGCTAAGTTGGAAGAAGTCGTTGAGTGGTCAAAGCTTGACAACGTTCGAATTCGAGTAGAGCAATCAACTGATAGTGATAAGCAGTTGATTGATGGGCGGAAAACAATCATAGGACTCGTATGGATCGATAAAGGGGGTGGGAGTGAATATCGATCATTCTTTTCTTAGGCATAATCCTAGCAATCTACCACTACTAAATCTTCTCCTTCTCGAATACCTTCAGGAGGCATAGAAGCCTCTTATAAGCTGTTTTTGCAACAAACATAAGCAAATACAAAGATACGAATGAAATCGAAAAACACATTTACACAAGTGAGCTTTGCTTTAGATGCTTATTGTTGCTTTGAATTGCTTTTTGTTGGTTCTAAAATGCAGCAACACTTGTATCCTCAAATCCCCAAGAATCATCCTTTCAAATCTCCTCGACACTCCTCTTTTAAAACCTTTAGGTCGACGCTGATTACCGCCTATCAATCGACTAATCTTATCAATTAGTGGATTGATATGGCCTCCGACACTATTCCCACCGTTGAACAGCCTCTGAATTTTCTGAAATCTATCTGATTTTGTCGATAATTTGAACATCAATCGATTAATTCATCCAAGCAATCGATTAATAGCAGTCAGTCGAATCTCGCAATCGAACCGACTTTCTTCTGTTCAACTCTTGATCGACATAAGTCGACTGATATCATCCATCAGTTAATTGATGTCATCAGTTGAGTCGAACAATCGAATCGACCTGCTTTTATTCAACTCCTGATCGACATCAGTCGACAGATATCAACCATCAATCGATTGATATCATCAGTTCAGTCGAACAATCAAATCAACTTACTTATGTTCAAATTTGATCGACATCAATCAACTGATACCCATAATTAGTCAACTAATATTAAGTAACAGATATAGATCTCTTAATGATCTCCGTTTTGCATCAAAAATTATCTTATTCTGATATCTGAGTCAAAAGTTATTACCTTCAGAAATTTGCTCTAGTGTTTCCACATCACTATTAATCGATTAATACTCTTGTTTTAGCCTTATCAAAGCCGAATTCTCATCTTATTCGATATCCAGTTGACATCAATGTATCAGAAATTTTTTTGCCCAACATCCTGTCAACCTTGACCTCCGAAACTTTTCATTGCCTAGCATATAGTCAACTTTGACCTACTAGGACTTTCTCATTGCCTGACATTCTGTCAATCTTGACCTGTCAGGATTTCGTATCTCATGTCAACTCCCTATTGGACTTCCGACTGCTAAGTATATGGTTAACTGTGACCCACTTGGACTTTCCTTACCAACTACCTGTTGGACTTTTGATCACTAAGTGTCTGGTCAACCATAACTCACTTGGACTTTCTGTCTCGTGTCAACTCTATGTTGGACTTCTGACCGTTAAATGTCCTGTCGACCATGACCCACTTGGACTTTTCATATCTTGTCAAGTATCTAGTAAACCTTGCCGACTTAACTTTTCGCTCAACCAACTTAACATATTGATTGACTGTTCAATATCCGATCAACCTTGACCTACTTGACATCTCACTCGACCAACTCCATGTTGGACTTCCGATCACCAAGTGTCTAGTCAACTATGACTCATTGAGACTTTCCATCTCATGTCAACTTCATGTTGGATTTTCGATCGCCAAGTGTACGGTCGACCACGACCCACCGTTCGACCACGACCCACTTGGACTTTTCATATCTTATCAAGTATCTGATCAACCTTAACCTACTTGACTTTTCACTCAACCAACTTAACATATTGATCGACTATTAAGTATCCAATTAATCTTGACCTACTTGACGTCTTACTCGACCAGCTAACATATTAATCAAACATCAAAACCCCAATTCAAGTCAACTTGAACTTGGTCAACCTTGATCAGGAGTCGATTGCACCAATATTTTGGTCAAGGATGACCAAATTTGAGTTGGCTTGAGTTAGATTTCGATGTTTGATCAATATATTTGTTGGCTGAGAGTGAGACGTCAAGTAGGCCAAGGTTGACCGAATACTTGACAGTTAATCAATATGGTGGATGGTTGAGAGCGAGATGTCGAGTAAAAAGAGAGTTTGTTGGAGAGGGAGATTGTTGGTGCAATCGATTTCGGGTCAAGAATAACCAATCTTGGCTTGGGTTTCGATAGTTGATCAAGTAGATCAAGGTTAATCGGATACTTGAAAGTAGAATAGTTCAAGTGGAATCACGATTGATCGAACACTTGATGGATAGAAGTCCAACATAGAATTGGCAAGGGTGAAATTCAAGTGGGTAAAAGTTGACCAGACACTTGGTAATGATTAAGTCTAAGTGAGTCAAGGTTGATCGAACACTTGATAATGATAAAATCCAAGTGGGTCAAGGTTAACCGGATACTTGATAATAATGAAATCTAAGTGGATCAAGGTTAACCGGATACTTGACAATAATGAAGTTCAGGTGGGTCACGATTGACCAGACACTTGTCATGTGATGGAAGTCCTAACAAGTCATGGAAGACCAAATGTTAGGCATGAGAGATGAAGTCCTAATATGTCATGGAGGATCAGATATTAGGCATGTGAAAGTGAAGTCTTGATAGGTCTTGGAGGACTAGATGTCGGGCATGAGAGGGAAAGTCCTAACTGGTCATGAAAGACTGGATGTTAGGCACACGGTTAAAGTTCAAACAAGTCATGGAGGACCAAATGTCGGGCACGTGATTGAAGTCCTAACAGATCATGAAGGACCGGATGTTAGGCATGAGAAGAGAAGTCCAAATAGGTCAAGGACTAGATGTTTAGCAATGGTGAAATTCTAGCAAATCAAAATTGATCAGATGCTAGACGAATGAAGTCCTGGTAAGTTGATGTCAATCAAATACTAGGCAAGATAAGAGTTTAATTTTGGTACGGCTAAAACAAAAGTATCGATTGATTGATATGGTGTATCAATTGATTGATGGCCCCGAAATCTCAAGTTCAAGGTTTGAAGGGTTTATGGGAGTTTACAGTATAATCAATCGACTATTGGGTATAAGCAATCAATTGATGAACTCGACTGATGATACTGTTAAAACGAACAAAATATTTTGAATTCGACTGCTGATTTGGACGCGGAGTTGGAAGAAGTCGTTGAGTGGTCAAAACTCAATAACATTTGAATTCTAATACAACAATTGACTGATGGTGATGATAAGTAATCGACTGATGGATGGAAACAATTATGATAATAATCCTAACAAAGAGAGTTTTGTAGAGGATTTCAAGTACCTATTCTTGGGCGATTCTTAGAGGGTTCGTGAGGGAGTGCTACTGCATTCCAAACCTTCAAGAAATAATCCAAAGCAATAAGAAAACGAAGAAAAGCCCCCAATATGAATTTCCTCGCTCCGTCTCTGATTATGATGTTGATACTATGCACTTATTAGACATCGAGATATAATTTCCTATGTCAAAAATTCATTTTTCATGTAGGGCCTAAAATAAATAAACATGAATTAGTTTCAATTAACAACTAAAACTATTGTTAATAAAATAAATAATTCTATCTCTAAAATAACTGATATCCGCTGAGGATGATATTAAACATCTGATAGACCGAAAGTCCTAAAGGTGAGGCCTTTGGAAAAAATAGTGAAATTAACCTCGGAAGCAAGGCTTTTGGAATGTAGATGAAGTCATGAAGCAGTGTCATACCTTAAATTTTGATGGCCTAAATCGACTACAAAAAAGGCCCCCCTTGTAAGTTATTCATAATTTCTTATTCAACATCAAACATGATTTCAATCTTCTTAATTATTGATATTAAATTATTTATTAATATCTCCTATCTGACTTTAAATAAGTATTTTTTTTCTCTTTATTTTTAGATCCAGATAAATATTTCGGAGTCGTGATTATATATTATATCTAAAAAATATTTAAAAACAATATTTAAGAACTAAGATTTAAGAATATATTTATAAGAAATAAACAAATAATAAGAGGGAAAAAGAGATCAAGTTTAAGGGATAATCAAGAAATTTATTTATTAATCTTTACCTTCAAGTTGTACATGTTAGTTCTTGAAAAACCTAAGCCGCATGAATCCTAAAACGAAGAACTCACATATAGGAAATACAAGAATAAGAAGATTTAGTTTCATCAATTAAACATGACATAATAACAAAGCATAAACAATAAGCAACAAGGAACCTGATCGAAGAATCATCCTTGTCTTTAGCATCGTCCAGAGAGATCTTTGAGGAAGAAGAAACAGAAGCAAAAGGGGAGATCTTCCAAGAAGCTTAGGGTTGACGACACTGAATCCTCTTGGTCTAATAGGAAACCAAGAGACGTCTCAAGATGATGATACCTTAAACCCTTGGGGACCTCCCTTTATATAGGCAACCAATCCGTTATCAGCCCATACATGATAACGGATCGGGCTAAAGGGTTCTACACATTCAACTCCCATCCGATAACCCAAAACCCAATAAACTTAAGTTAGATCACTTTAATAGATTTGGTTCGTACTCATATACACAACTTGCAATTAAACTACCAATTAGAGATAATAACTACTAATCTCCCACTTGGGCTACTTGTGAGTTGTATATAAATACAAATAAAATTTTAGTTGATATCAAACTTTATGGGTACAGAATACTCCTATAAATAATCAAGTACATTAACTTCATTAGTATAGGACTAAAGATGTCATAGCTACTATATATGATCGTAACAAGCCCCAATAGTAATCACAATACCAATGTCATAAACGACATAGATCAAGATGTGGATGTGTAGATGGAAATTACATGAAATATGATCAACACATGTCAATTTCCAAACTGGTCCTAAGGTGACCTCAAAAGAGGTCAAATCATATTTGTAAATACTTTATGCTAAACTGCAAGAGCAAATCATGATCCAAACTTTAATGATTCCTAAAGGAATCTATATCATATTTACAAAATCAAATGCTAAACAGCAGTAGTAAATCATGATATTTTATTTCAGAGTGTTTTAGACAAACATATAAAAATTTCATTAATGCTTTGAGCTTTAAGTACATATAATAATCAAAATAAAATATTTATCTTTATTAACAAATATAGAGCAATAAAGAAAATACAGATTCTCACTAAAATAGTTCTTCTTCCATAAAAAGGACTCTCATATCCGCAACATGAGCATGAAATACCTTAGGCACCAAGCCCTTGGTGAGTGGATCGGCCAACATGGAATCTATGATAATGTACTCTATCATAATCTAACGACTCTGAACTCGTTATTTAACCGCCAGAAACTTGATGTTGATGTCTTTGGACTTCGACGAACTGCGGTTGTTC
>JBBUKS010000002.1:4438720-4459072 GCA_038050645.1 Hedychium gardnerianum | reverse complement strand
AGAATAGAATACCATTAGAATGTCCTAGCAAGGAATAACCCCTATGTCAAAGTCTTTTGACTCTAGGAAGTGGGTAAGTATGGATACCCTTTGTCACTAAGGGTATGTAAGTCCGGTTGAATGAGTGTCCTCTATCACTAAGGATCCCCGGTTATTCATCCTAGTAGCAACCTCAACATAAAGGCAAATCTCTTACTTCTACGTGTATTTCTCACACACATATTTCATCAAACATGTAGTAGGCACAATACACATAGAACAAGACAGAAACACTTCATTAAACAAGAAAATGACATATAAATAGTTCATACATCATAATTACTCCCTACATCCTAGAATAGGGAGAACTACTCCATTGTAAAAGAATAAAATCAAAAGACAAAAAAAATAGCAAACTACAACTCAATATATGAAAATAGAGAGTGCTTATCCATGAAGTATGGCGTCGTCGGAGGTGTTCCATTGCTCCGGAGCTGGACTGATCGTCGAGGCGAAGGACATGGAAGCTTTAGGGTTTCCCCCTAAAGGAAGAACTCTTCCCCAAAGAGAGGAGATGAACCCCAAACCAAAGATGATTCAAGCAATGGTTTTCTTGACCCTTTTATACCTCTCCCAAATGGTCAAATCTGGAAGATTTATTGGGCTCTACCAAAATAGGTTTTTCGCCTATTAGATCACCTTATCTCCAGTTGAAGTCTGAACCAAAGTTGTATCTCTTGAAATTATCTTCAATTTGAGAATTGATTTGGCCCGAAACTCTAACCAAGACGAAAGGTATGATGGTTCAAAGTTTGGTCTGCAAGTCTGGGCGGATGACCCGACACGACCGTGCTTGGAAGGCACGGTCGTGCCTTTTAACACGGCCTAGATTTGATTATCTTCTGTTGCACTCTAAAGAAAAGTTGTAGATCTTGAAGTTATCTACATTTTAGCATTTGAATTAACTCCACACTCCAACCGTGTGAAAAGTTATGCTTGTTTTACTTTTGGTTTGCAGACTGCCCAGAATCTACCGTGTGATTCACGCGACACGGTCGTGCCTCTCATGCGACATGACTGTGTAAAATCTCTAGAGATGGCACACGGCCATGCCTTTTGGGCATAACCCCTAGCTGAGAAGAAAGCACGACCGTGCTTGGGTGGCACGACCCTATGTCGAGGAAGCACGGGTAGCAAGGCACGACCGTGCTTTTTGGGCACGACCTTGTGTTGCGGTCTCTCATGAAGCTCACATGGTCGTGCCTGGATGGCACGACCATGTTGGGGCTAAGGTACGACCGTGCTTGGGGGGCTACTTTGCTTCCTGCTTTGCTTTCCGCACTGCTTTCTGCTTAGCTTTCCATTTAAGCTCCGTTTTGCTCCAAAATGCGTCCTGTCAATGAAAACACGCAAAGAGCAGTTCTCCGAACTAAAAGAGTAGAAGTATGTCATAATAATGAAATAGGGTACAATACATGTAAATTATGCTAATGAAATATAAGTAGATGTGCGTCAACCAATGCATAAAAACATATATAATCTACGCATATCACCAAACTGGTCTGGAGGGCCAGATGTTTGACAAATTAAATAACTCTCCTGAGTGGAGAGATTCTTCTGAAAAGAAGAATGGTGAGAACGTGTTCCTGTTGAGGGAATAGTTGATGACTATCTGACCGAAGGATTTCACTATAAATCCTAAGTCGAGATCGGGACAGTCGTAACTGTACAAATAATTATTATACTATTATATTGCTAGCACTGTGATGTAGGGAGTTATAATTAGAAGTTGGCCCAAAACAATGAAATCTGAGCGACCGGACCAATTCCAAGCGACCGGAGATACAAGCGCCCGTATAGGGTACAGGCGCCCGGATGACCGAAACTTAGGCCCGCGTCCAGATGAGGTGACATGTTCTGATTAAGTGGCTCACGTCAGCAACCAGGCGCCCGAGCAAGAATAAAGTTGAGGTGGAAGGGGACGGATTAAGCTTCGCTTTGGTCATCCCATGTGAGCAGTCTAGGTGCCCGAAAGGGATCCAAGTGCCCGGAGATGGCTAAGTCACTGACGAAGTCAGATCGGATAGGCCAAGATGGAGGCGCCTAGAGCTGATCCAGGCGCCCGGAGAACTCTATAAAAGAAGCCTCGAACAGAAGCTTCAATAATCAATTATGATTGTCTTCTATGCTCATCGTGCTCCAAAATTATGATGCAACGCCGACGTGTCACTCTGACAACTATGCCCTACTTTGTATTTCTCGTTGTCGGTATTTTATTTTATTGTATTTTGTACTTATCTTTGAAAAGGAACGGTAAACGTGTTATAATTCCTTGGCTTTTGTACAAGACGAATTTCTGTATCTGAGTTGTTATTCGGAGAAGAAGAGTTTTTAGTGGATTGCCAATCGGAAGCGGTCAACGACCGCGAGCTTTGGATTAGCAGCCACCAGTAGGGGTAAGTATTCGGTCAAAATCAAACCGAACCGAATTAACCAAATCGAACCGAACCGATTTCTTTTCTAACAAATCGAACCGACCGAATTTTTCAATAAAACCGAACCGAACCGAATAAATATCGATTTAACCGAATTAATCAAATTTTCTAATTGTGGTCAAAAAATTCGGTTGTCTTTATAAAATTTCGGTTTCGGTCTAAAAATTTGATTCGATGCAAAATTCAATTTATTCGATCTATTCGGTTAATCGAATAAGAAATTTCAAAAACCGAACCCGAATCGAATTAACCGATTTTTTCGAAAAAAAAATGATTTTTTGAAAAAAACGAATCAAATTTTTAAATTCGATCGGTTTGATCGGTTTGTTCGGTTTAACCGAATTTTTGCTTACCCCTAGCCACCGGGTTGTGAACCAAATAAAATCAAAAGTGTTCTCGTGCTTGGTTAGTTTAAATTTCGCTGCCAATATTTAAAAAGATAAAAAAAAGTTTTTGAAAAACAAGAGTTAGTGAAATGCACTATTAACTCCCTAGCAATCTTTTTTGATCCTACAGGCAAGACTAGGAGAGTAAAAGAAACTATTTATCTTTTCAACATTTTCCATTGGATTCCACATATGAAATATCATCTTCTATGGTCATTTCTCTAAGTCAAAACCCTAAATTTAGCTTTTTAATATAGTGTTAGAACCCCAATTGGTTTGAACCACGACTATTTGATGTGTTGACAAACTAGTTTAAGTTAAGTCTTACTTGTGTCACTAACTTGTGTGTCTAAGTGAGCAGGGACTTAGAAGAACACAGGTAGCTGATGAATCAAGGATCATCGGAGACGGTGAACCTTGGTAGAAGACGCAGTGAGTGAGAAGAATGACACAGGAAAGGAGACGACAGAATCGGTGCATCCAAGGGACGAAGAGTTGCGGAAGAGTACTCCGGCTTTCAAGAGACAAGAAGCAGGGAGGAAGCATGCACAAGGCGTAGTTGACTAAATGAGAGTTTCGGGTGACTGAAAAAGTGTTTCCGATCGATCGACCGAACGCCACGTCAACAAATGGTCAGGCGAGGACCGTTGAGTGGATAAGCCTCATCAGCCACGTCAACAAATGACTGTTGAATGGATAAGCCCAATTTGTCGGATCAGCTTGCCACGTTAGCAAATGGTCGTTAAGTGGATAAGCCTTATCAACGGACCGTTGAGTGGATGAACCTTAACATCCATGTCAGCAAACGACCGTTGAGTGGATGAGCCTTATCAACCATGATATGTCACAAACGACCGTTGAGTGGATGATACCTATCTGCCACGTGGTTGACCGAATAGCTCGATTGGTCGACTTAATATGCCACATTGGCACTTCGAACAGTGGCTATAAAAGGAGACGAGGAGTTTAATTGAAAAATACACACTCGAACTACATTTTGATTTTTTGTTCTTTAATTGTTATTCTCGTTCTCATTTGGTATAAGAGGTTTCTCCACCTCCGGCTTGTTTTTGAAGAGGAGAACATAATGGACATTTATAGTTCTTAGACTAGTAACCTGTGGATTGTAAACTAAGTAAAGTATCAAGTCTCTTTCTTTTATGTATTGTTTATTTTCTCTGATTAATGTATGTGTGTCCTTACTAAATTGTTAGCAAGAGAAAGGTTGCTTTAAATTTGTAGGTCACTATTCACTCCTCCCCTCTAGCAATCCGAATCGCTTCCATCACACCAACAATTAGTATCAGAGTCGGACTGCTCATAAGGACTAATAGCCAACTAAGCAACTAAATCGGAAGAAATGGCAGGATCAAACATCCATTCACCAAGGTTCAAAGGAGAATTCACCATGTGGAAGAAAAAGATGGAGGTATTTTTCAAAACCGATTTTGAGATTATGCTATATATAAAATATAATTTTGAAGTACCTAAGAACGAAGACGGAGATGAACTCTAAGAACACAGATGGAACAAGAAGCAACGAGACAAGTTCATGGCTAATGGTAAGACAAAATTCCACCTACTAAGCATGTTACGAGTGTAGAAACTCAACCGGATTCGTAGCTACAACTCAACCAAAAGACCTTTGGAATAAATTCATAAAGCTCCATGAAGGCACTTCGGAGGCAAAATTAGCTGGCGTGACCTCCTAAGAATTCAACTCAGCAACTTTCGATTAGAGAAAGGGGAAAAAGTAGCACAACTACATGCCAAAATAAAGGAGATCCTGACCGGCCTCAACTACCACAGAGAAATAATTCCAAATAGAGACATCATTAGATATGCACTCAATGCTTTTCCATTAACAAAAGAATGTGTATCGATGGTAGACTCCTACTATATTTCGAAAAATCTCGAGATAAGTAACGGTTAACCAGACCAGCGAATTTTGATAAACCTAAGTATAATATTACTAACACTATTCTGCATTATTATTATTATTGTGCTAATTTAGTATTGCAAGAAAAGTTTTAGTAGATCAGGTCGATCAAATATTGAGCAGCAGAGGAAGTCTAAACAGATCTAGAAGACCAGATGTTTAATGAGTAAGTTGAGGTAAGCTCCTAGAGTGGAGTAGTTCTTCTAAAAAAAAGAATAGTGAGGTCACGTCCTAGTAGGGACTAACCTTAGGTGTTGATCCAACTGAATAAACCAACCAAAGTTTCTAAGTCGAGATCAGACAGTCCTAACTATCATACTTATTCATGCTTATTATTATTTATTATCTAACTTTGTTTGGCAGGATCATTATTATTGTATTATTTTGTTAACTTTATTTTTGCAGGAAAAATAAAGTTTTCGTCGATTGAGAAGTTCAATCGACTTAACAGGGAGGTTCAGTCGACTAATACAAGTGGATAAGCACATAGAGTTTAAATCAGCAAAGAAGGAAACATTGAGGTTCAGTTGACTGAACAAAGATGAAAAGTGCAGACGATCAGATCGGATCACGCAGAAAAGGAAACCCTAGGGGTTCAGTTGACTAAACAGCGTGATTTGCGAGATTGACCAGATCAGATTGAAGCAAATAAGGAAAGGAGCAGATATCAGTCGTCTGAACGATTTCCAATCGACTAAAAGGAGCCTATAAAAGAAGCCTCGGGATCCGAGACTCAGCATCCAATTCTCAATTTAATCCATCACGCTCATGTTGCTTCTGTTTGTGCAAGTTTTGCTACTACGATATCGGGAGGCTCTCCGACAACCGACGCTTATTATTCTACTACTTGTTGTCGGTATACTCTTTTAATACTTGCATTAATTTAAGGATATAATAGTGTTGTTATTATACTCCTCATTCTTTGTACGAGTTTGTTTCTTCTCTAAAAATTTTTGGAGAGAAGAGTTTTAGTTGATTGCCCACTCAGAAGTGGTCAAAGATAATGAGCCTTGGAGTAGTAGTCGTTGGACTACGAACTAAGTAAAAACCAAACGCGTCTTTTTATTTCCATTGTGCATCTCTCTTTCGGTTTTACAAAAAGAAAAGAAGAATTTTAAATGAACGAGATCCCCCCCCTCTCTCGTCTATTTCGATCCAACAAGTAGTTTTGAAGAATTTGTTTATACTATGAAATTACATGAGTCTAGATGTGCAGGTTTGAAAGAAACAGAAAAGACAAACCACAACATCGCTCTACAAGCAAAGAAGAGCAAGTCGAAGTCAAACACATCCTTGGACGAAGACGAAGAAGCTTACCTGGTAAGAAAAATGAAAAAAAATTCTTTAAGTCTAATAACTTTGACAAGAGGCAAGCGTCAAAACTCCTAAGGAGAAAGGAGAAAAGAAAAGTAAGATGCTTCAAATATGACGAGGAGGGTCATGTAGGACTGGTGCACATCGATAGAGGAGGGGAGGTGAATATGGATCGTCTTTCTCGTGTTTCGTCGTTCGTTCTATCAAAGTCGTTAGTAACAGTGGAATAATAATTAAAAAAACACAAAGAAACAACACTAGTAGTTTATTTGGTTTCCAACCCCCAGGGTCATTATGTCCAAGGCATAATCACAGGAGGCGCTCGTTCACTAGTGGTCTATTTTTCAGAACCTTTTCGGAGGCGGAGAAACTCTTCTTATAGTTTATGTATCAATCACAAATATAAGGAAATGATGTGCAGATACATAAAACAAAACAAACAATGATTGACGGTCGATCTAGAAGTCCTGAGCGCATCGCACCCTTCCTGGAGCTTCGCACAAGCAGCGTCTTGGCGTCTTTCCTTCGAGCACAACGTAGAGGACTAGTAGTATAATGATGTCTTGATGCTCTGGTTGAAGTTGCTTATATAAAGTCTCTTTGAGCGTCTGGATGCCAATCTCATCCAATCCAATTCAGCCGTGCCTTATCCGACTCGATCAAACCTTGGTTCGGGCGCTTGGAACCTCTCTGGGCACCTAGACCCGCTCGGGGCGCTCGAATCTAATAGGGGCACCCGGACCAACGGGGCGCTTGGATCTGATAGGGGCGCTTAGACTCTAGGGCGCTTGGAGCAGTCCAGTTTACTTATAATCAAGTCAAGTTCACTCCAGACTTGTTCTAGCTGTGTCTAGTTTGCATCTGTCTACTCCCCCAGTTTGCTTCCAGCTCCAGGTTCCTGCAAAACAAGCATACATATACAAACAAGCAACCTAGCATAATCTTATAAGTCTACCTAACCTACTAGGCTTACCTTTTGCTTGGAGGTTACTCCTCTAAGACTTTACCACCTAAGGTCTACTTCTTAAAATTTCACCACCTAAGATTAACTCCCCCAAGATTTCCCTTTATCAAGTCTCTAGTCTTCTAGACCAGCTTGGACTTACATGTCAAACATTGGTCCACCCGACCTATTTGAACTTTTGCTCAGCTTGATCTCGACTCTCGGGATTTTTTTACTAGACCTCCAGTCCTTGACTCGTCTAGACTTCCTGTCTGGTGTCCTCAACTTGCCAAGACTTCCTACCTAGTCCCTCCGACCAAGACTTCCTTGCCTAGTCCCACCAATCAGAACTTCTTTGCCTAGCCTCAACTAGGATTTTCCTTTGTTAATCATTCGGTCAACCTTTAACCTGACTAAACTTTTCTTTGTTAGTCATCTGGTCAATCTTGACCTGACTAGACTTAGCTCACTTCCAAACATCAAGTCATATTTGGATTAACCCTTGGTATATTGTCAAACATTGAAACCCTAAAGGTCGATTATACTAATAGGTCACATCAAAAACAATTATCTCAAGCTCAAGAAAAAGAAAAAAGAGGAGCAAAAACAAAGAAAAACCTACAAAATCCAAGCATAAGAATTTAAAGGCTACATGAAGCGACACATCATCTTGAGAAGATTCAGAAACTGACATAGAATTACTCTTACATTAATGGCCACTCACTAAGAAGAACAAGATTGCTCATCAAGTGAAGAAAGCAATGATGAAGAGGAGCCTTGCCTTACAAATCTAATACGATAAGTGAGATATGTAACCTTTCCTCCAATCAACTTCACAATGCTATTATGATTCTTTTTATTTCGTTATGTAAACTAAGAACTAAGCATATTAAACTAAAAAAAGGATCAAAATGACTTAGAAAATAAGCTAGAAAATTCAAGCCAAGAGAAGAACTTGAACAATTATCAAATGAGAATTTAAAGTTAAGGGACTAAGATTCCTTGAAATTAAACTAAGAAAATTTTTCTATTGGTTTAAATAATCTGAATTTATTATTAAAGAACCAAAGAACACGATTTAACCGATAGGGCTAGGTTATGGTGGATCAAAATATAATTATAGAAATTCTAGGGGCTCAATTAGAAAAGTATAAAAATATTTGATCCAACAAAAATATTTGATAAATCTAATAGACATTAATTTATTTTGAATGTCTGAATCCATTTTAATCATTTATAAAAAATTTAAAATAGTTAACCAAAGAAAAAGAATTTTTTTAATATGATTGACTCGATATGCATAAGTAAATTTTGTTCAATATCTTGTTTACGAAATTTTGATGAAAATGATTTTTCTGTGAAAATATGACATTTTTCTGTCATTATATAAAAATTCAGAATTTTTGGACATTTTATTATTTTTTAATACTTTTCTAAAAAAAATATTAAAATTAAAAAAATTAATTAAAACAAAATTTTTGTAAAATTAATTTTCTGTACTTCATATCTGATAAATATTTCAGATTTTTTTTTTCATAATTCGGATATTCTTTATCAAATTTTCAAAAAGAAAGAAAATTTTTCTTTAAAAAAAACCACTTTTTGTTATTGTCAACGGGGAGAAGATTAGGGTTAAATGCAGGGGAGTTTGAATTTTTTTATAAATTGATATACAATTTTTTATTTTCTATTTGAAATTAATTTAACAAACAATCGAAAATGAGAAATTGTTAGAACCCAAAGTAGTTTGAACCATAACTATTTTGATATATTGTCAAACTAATTTAAGTTAGGACTTATTTATATCACTAATTTGTATATTTAAATGTGCAGGAACTTAGAAGGATATACAAATACCCGATGACTCAATGAGCATCAGAGATGGCGAACCTTGGCAGAAGATTCATCGAGCGAGAAGGATAATATAGGAAAGGAGCCAACGAGCTCAATGCATACAAAGGACGAGTAACTACAAAAGAATACTCCGGTATTCAAGAGACGAGAAGTCAAGAGGAAGCATGTGCAAGGCATAGTCAATTAAATCGAGAGTTTCAAGCGATTAGACCAACAAATCAATTGACTGGATGTCACATCAACAAATAATTAAGTGAGGACCGTTGAGTGGATGAGCCTCATCGACCACATCAACTTGCCACATCAACAAATGTCTGAGTGGATAAGCCCAATCTGTCGAATTAGCTTGTCACGTCAACAAACGATCATTAAGTGAATAAGCCTTATCAACAAATTGTTGAGTGGATGAACCTTATCAACCATGCCAATAAACGACTATTGAGTGAATGAGCTTTATCAGTCATGTCACATCAACAAACGACCATTGAGTGGATAAACCCTATCAGCCATACCACCAAATTCGATTAACTGAACAACTCGATCGATTGACTAAACATGTCACATTGACACTTCGAACAGTTACTATAAAAAGAGATAAGGAGTTCAATTGAAAAGTACACACTCTCAAACTATAATTTAATTTTTTATTCTTTAATTGTTATTCTCATTCTCATTTGATGTAAGAGGCTTGCCTCTAACTTATTTTCAAAAAGGAGAATATAGTGAACGTTCATAATTCTTGGATTAGTAACCTGTGAATTATAAACCAAGTATCAAGTCTTTTTTTTTTTATGCATTGTTTATTTTCTTTGATTAATATATATATGCCGTTGCTAAGTCTTTAACAAGAAAAAAATCGCTTTAAATTTGTAGGTCGCTATTCACCCCTCTTCTCTAACGATTTGAATCACTTCAGCAATACCAACACATAGTATGATATTTCAAAGTTTAAAATAAAATATAAATTAAAAAAAAAATTGAAAAAATTGAAGAAAAGTAAACTTCTTTAAAAAAAAACAAGATAAACTCTTGTCTCTAATTTTATTATTATTTTGACACATAAAACTTGTTCCTATTATTTTTTTTAAAAAAAATCCACTATAAAGCATAACATTGTAACGGTGAGAACAAAATAAATAATTCATACTAATTACTTAACAAGGTCAGAGCAAATAAAACCACAATGGAAATGCAGAGAAAGATACACAAGCCATAAGACTCAACGATGTAACGTGTTTCATCAGCCCCCAGATTCCTAGTCCACCTTATCAATCCTTTAGTGGATCACCCCTTAAACAACCACTAGATTTATCCTTCTTGGTCAATTACCAGAAGTGGAAAAACATCTTACAAGCTTTTGAGAGGATTGCAATAAAGCTCACAATCACTTGTCTCAAATTAGGATAAGAAAGCTATATAAATCGCTTAAGTATTGTTGGGAATATTAGCTTCAAAACTCCATCAGCTCCCCCTTTTATATGCCTTCTTCCAACCTCTGTATTGCTGTTGGAGCAGCCTCTTGTTGTTGCTCGACGTTTATAGCAGTCGATTAGAATTCTTTATCAATTGATTGTATTAGTTGTTAGCAAATATGACTATTATTGCTTGCCAACAGTTCCTTCCATGTTGGCTATTGTAGTAGCAGCCAGCTCAGTAATAGACTTGGCCACGAATAAAACAATTATATTGTTGGCCCATTCAACCGTAGTCGACTGTGTAGGACCGGTGAAATTAATAGAGGGATCAATCGCATCTTTTTTTGTTTTCTCATCGTTCGTTCTATAGTCTTTCTATAGAGTTAGACATAACAGAATATACAAATAACAAAACAAGAACAAAAACATAGAGATTTATTTGATTTCTAACCCTTGGAATTAGTTCATTCAAGACCTATGTACAAGAGACTAACATCGAGTATCTTCTCCTTCCTGAAACTTTTTCGAAGACAAAAAAATCTCTTACAATTTAAGTACAATCAAATATAAAAATAATGTATCGTACTTAAATAATTACAAATAGATTTGTTGAGCTAATTCAGAAGTCTTGAGCACAGCACATCCCTCTTGAAGCTTCCCCGATCGTAGAACTTCGCAACGTGTTTTCTTCAAGCATAGAGTAGGAGAGTCGTAGTAGATTCTTGTTCTAAACATCGTACTCGGGGTTTTTTTTATAGGATTTTTTCAGTCTAGCGATAAGACCTATCGATCTACTGATCTTGGATTAAACTTGATCCTCACAACCAAGTTTATCACGATCTGCGATCTCATCGTTATCAAGTTTATCGATTGACCGAAAACCTTTTTCGGTCTATCGAACAGGCCAAGTCACCAACCCGAGTCTAGACTCGAACCTGATCAACCCAATCAGTCTACTGATATTTGGGTTCAGTCGACCGAACCGGCTTGGGTTAGGTTTGACCCGAGTCAAGTTTGATTCACCCCGAACTTGGTCCGATTGCATCTGGTTTCTTTCATCTACTTTCCTTCTTGCTTCTAGCTCCAGGTTGCTACAAGACATGTATACAAACAACCAAGCCTAATCTTGAAGTTTACTTGACCTTCTAGGTTTACCTCCTGCTTGGAGTTCACTTCTCCAAGACTTTACCACCTAAGGATCACTCCCTTAGAATCAAGCCAAACCCTTTAAGTCTACCCGACCTACTAGGTTTCTTGCTTGGAGTTCCTCCAAGACTTCACCAGCTAAGTATCAAGCCTAACCCGAAAGTCTACCAGACCTACTAGGTTTCTTGCTTGGAGTTCCTCCAAAACTTCACCACCTAAGGCTCACTCCCTTTAGATTTTTCTTTGCCAATCATCCATCACCTTGACCTACTTAGACTTGTCACTAGTCAAACATTCGGTCATCCTTGATCTTCCTAGACTTTTCCTTACCTAACATCTTGCTATGACTTTTCCTTGTCAAACATCCAATTATTCTTGACCTGTTTAAACTTTTTCTTGTTAGTCATTTGGTCAACTTTTGATCTGACTAGATTTTATCTTTGGTAGTCATTCAGTCAAACTTTTGACCTGACTAGACTTAGCTCACATCGAAACATCAGATTTTGTTTGGATCAACCTAACCAGACATGGAATAAGACATTCTACAACTCAATATCAAGGAGAAAAAGGAAAAGAGAATGCTTAGTCGTGTGACAATCGTCGTTTGTGAAAGAACTCAAAGCTCGATGGTGGATGAAATCTTTGACAACTCCTTGAAAACGTCTCTTCTAGGAATCCTTGTCATGAAGAAACACCTCCTCCCCTCAATCACGAGCCCATCGGGGCCCTTTAATGCCCTCAAAACCGACCAATTCCGTTACGACTTTCCAAAAATATTGGGGTGCCGCCCATGAGCCACGATCGTGTTGGGAAACACGGTCTGGTGGTGTGGCTCCCAAGTTGGTAGAAAAAGGGTAAGACACAACCGTGCAAGAAAACATGGCCAGATCGTGCCCGATTCTGGAGTTTTCTTCATGTTGGCTACAAAAGACATGGTCATGCCAAGGGGCACGACCTACTCGTGAAAGGTGCTAGAGACCAT
Source organism: Hedychium gardnerianum (assembly GCA_038050645.1). NCBI lineage: Eukaryota > Viridiplantae > Streptophyta > Magnoliopsida > Zingiberales > Zingiberaceae > Hedychium > Hedychium gardnerianum. The sequence goes on along the minus strand of JBBUKS010000002.1, from coordinate 4,446,619 downwards.
GTTGCCGCTCCATTTCGCATCAAACTTCATCTAGAAGAACACACCCGTTTCATGGCCAGAGCGTGTTCTTTATTATGGGCTCTCATTCAAAGGCTTTTTAACTCTATTTAAGCTCTGAATTCGCGTCCTGTCAATAAAAAAGTGCAAAGAGCAATTCTCCAAACTAAAAAAGTAAAAATAATGCAAAAGAGATGAAAGCATAGAAAATATGCTCATATAATGAAACAAAATGTATGCAAAATAATACCAAAAAAACTATACATGAAACACACATCAATAGGAAGATGGAAGGCTCCTTCAAATTGAAGGACGAAGAATGTCACAACACCGGAAGGAGGAACTTGGGGGCGATTAGAAGGTTTGGGGAAGATTAGTCTTGTCCCCTCAGCAATGTATTCATCACTGTGAGTGACGAAAGAGTGAGAGAAAGTCAAGAGAGTTGATGTGGTTTCAAATCAGGGAAGGGTTGCGACGGGAGTTTTGGTTTTTAAGGGAGCACGAGATGATGAGGCCATGGGAACAAGAGGAGAACACTTTGGAAAATGGAGAGGAATACTTGCTAATGAGAAGAAGAAGAGTGACGGTTGGAGAGGAAGCAGAGAATGGAAGCTGAACGAAGAGAAGTGAAAGAAGAAGAGTTAGGGTTCAGATATTTGAAAGAAGAAGAAGAAGAAGAAGAAGAAGAAGAGTGTGTGGAAGAGCAACCAATGTGCGTGGATATCGAGTCTATTGAAGGGAGGAAATTTATAGTAAAGAAGGCACGAATAATAAGACAAGCAACGAAGTGATTGGATCCATGACACAAGTAAGGTCCGTTAAGGACACAACCATTTAGATTTTGATCGGATTCAGATTCTCAGTGCAAATAAGTTCGTCAAACACACGGACGTTCATATTATCATTAGATTTGAATGCTAGGCATGGATAAGTCCGTCAAACATCTACCATTTGGATCTGAATAGGATATGTATTCTAATGCGGAGGATTCTGTTAAAGGCGTGACCGTTTAGATTCTATGGTCACTCTCTGTAACATATTGTCTAATTGGCACAGAGAATGATTAATGACACTCCGTAATAATCTGTGATTATCATACATGAGCAGTCCAAGTTGGGCCCATAAGGATAAAAGGAGTTGGGTTGGACACGATGGTCAAGCTCGAGAAAGCATAGCATGTTTGATGCTCGAACATGAAACTAAAGGCTGCTAAAAAATCGGAGTCGAAGTCATATGGTGCCCAAGAACCAGAACCGGGGGCAGAAGCTGCTTGAGAATCACAATCAAAGTCATAGGGTACTCGAGAATCATGTTAGAATTAGAAAGCATTCGGGAATTGAGTCGGAGCTAGAGAGCACTCAGGGGTCGGGGTTAGAGCATGAGAGCACCCGAGAATTGGAGTCAAAGTCATTGGGTGCTCAACAATTGAGTCTAATGTAAAATGACACTCGACTTTAAAGACCAACGCTCGAGAAACGAGCTAGGGACCAAATGGTTTGCAATGTCAAAAGTAGGGATTCAGGAAAGAGAGAGCGAAGTTTTGGAAAGTAGTCATGAGCAATAATTGCGACCAATAATGACGAGCATTAGTACTCGTTAATAATATGAATTGTTCGCAATACTATAGCTAAACGAAAAAAATAATGGTGGTCAACTGGAGAATATTAATAGGCGTCTTTACGACAAGACGACTATAAAAGAAAAATGATTATTCAGGGAAGGGAGGTGAACTCACATACAATCATCTAGGTATCATTCTACTTGATACGGAGAACATAAGGAGCGCTCATCCATCAACGCCTGAATAGTACTTGACGACGGGTATCCGAATTCTATCGTATCATTGTGTGTTGGAGCTTTATATCCCTTTTATCATCATCCACACATCAAATTAGGTGATGAAAGAAAAACTCCATCCTTATCTTCTAATATCCGAAGGTTATTCCATCAAAGAGTGTGTGGAATCATGTCACTAACCATCCATTGCTCAAAGGATGTTAAGGCTTTAAAAATTTTGTGCCGTGAATGATAAATTGTGAAAATGATATACCATCTTCGTCCTTTGATTCCTCAAAGAAATGGCAGATTTAGCTCCTTCCCAAGCAATGGCTTTCGTGAGCATCTTGGAAACATTCACAAATAGTTGTTCATTCTCAATTTCTAACCTGGGAAAGAAATTCAAGAGATTACACATAACTGAAACCTATGACATAATATAAAGAGGTAAATTCAAAGTAAATTAAGCAACACTAAATAAAAACTTGAACTACTTAGAAGCTTCATATAAAACCGAATAAATTGAAATTTAACACCATGGTGCTGATTTTCAAAAATCAACACCACTGTGATGTGGTGCTGGATATCCCATGATTTACTTCTCTTCACATAATTTTGGGATCGACTACAAGGGACGTCCCGTAATCATCTTTTATGGTACAATAGATATTCAAATCCAATACCAAAATTCAGCACCACATGCTCTAAACGTGATGATTTTTAACAATCAAGAAACAATCTGTCACTGGAAGAAAATGTCACCAATTGACCTCACATGCTAACTATAAGTTGAGAGTTTGGGCCTTAATGGCACGTCAAGCCTCGAGTCAAAAGAGATATTAAAGGATGATTAAATAGAAATTTAAGTTGAGAGATTTATTAAAGGTTTGGAACACCGGTTTCCATTAACATTTATTGACATAGTAAGCAGGAGTAAACTAAGCAGCCAACAACATACATGATTCTCAAGCTGAGAGATTCCAAGTTTGAAGGATGCACAGGCATATCTTTTGCCTTCTGCTGAAATATTTTGATAAAGTTTGTCGATATCTGATTGCACACATAAAAAATTAAAGCTAAATATTCATGACTGCATATGGAAATAGTATGTTGTAGTATCAACTCATCATGTATATGTAGCTGAACACAATTATGTTGTCAAATTTACCTGATAAAACTTCAACATTTGTGCTCTTTTCTTCTTCATTGTAGCAGTAACAAGGTCTCGTTCAATGTCAAATGGTAATATATGGATCTACTACAATACCTTTAATTTGCTCAAAACCTCTTAGCTGCAATTTAAATCAATCAGGAATAATTAATCTTTACAATTTGAAAATAGTAAATGATATTGATCAGAAAACAGTAAATGATATTGATCATGCATGATTAGTCTATAGCTTCCAACGTTTAGATTCGAATAGTTCCAACCTATGATGACAAAAGACGAAACGTTCGCCCCAGCGCCTCCGCCAGCCCGTCTCAGGACAACACGAAGAAGATAAATCATGAGGACTAGTCTAGTTAGCCCGAACAATGACCAGTGCACGAGGGATGATAAGAACCTGGTTACTAGTCAGAATTTGACTCTCAGATCTTATAGTGATAACACTCCACGCACTAGTCATCAGTTCATCCCATGAGAACAAAAATTAAATAAATAATGGAATTAATGGACCACTGGTCGAACAACTTAAAGGCAAAGATGACATTCACAAAGCAAAAAAAAATTAGGTATGTGGAAAGGCCACAAGTTGATTACCATGCCTGCAAGCAAAGGGCAGGTATATGTTCTGCGCCTCCGCCGTGTGCAGTACGTATTGGTCCTGATCTCAAAACAGATATGCAATGGCTAATTGGCAGAGGAGAATGGGCGAGAGCAAAGTCAGAGATGAGGGTTACCTCTGGCACAAGGAATTCGTGGACCACGCCGCGCTCACGGTCGTGAACAGTGACCCGATGTGTCCTTGTAGAAGTCGAAGCTGTCGTCGCCGTTGAGGGTTCCGAGGTTTGCAGCTCTCCGCGCGCGGATCTCAATGGCCTCCTATCTGACGAAAGCGGAGGCGAAAGATGGGATTTTGAAGTCGTGAATGGCACTGGTGGAGGCAGATTGAGGAGGAGGCTGCAGCGAATGGGCGGACCATTGCCGAGACCGACATCGCCACCGTGTTCATTCCTCAACGAGGCGATCGCTTTTCCTTCGCCGCCGCTGCTGTTGTTATTATTACCTTCTTTCTGCTGCTCGATTCCAGGCAACACCGGTTGCAGAATGTGGATAAGGGGCCACATCTGGACACCGAGGATAACACCGATCGAGGGTTTCGTTGTTGAATGACCAAGAACAACGAAAAATCAAATTTGTTATAATGCTTCCTCATTTGATTTAATGATGGAATTAATAGTAGGAGAGGATGTTGATAGCTTATTCTTTCAGGAATCAAAGGAGGAAGATGGTTTCTCATTTTCACAATTTATCATTCTATCTACACTCGAGTCATGGTCTTCATTTTATTCCAATTCAACTTGTAGCTTCTCAAATTCATGAATTTAAACCTCTTATTACTTCTCATCCTTAATATATTTAACAATTTGAGCTTCTTTTTTTAGCATGAGTTTTTCATGAAGGTTGAGCATCTTGTTCCACAAATCCCTTATATTTGTGTATTTTATTTTTAAATCTTGCTTTAAATCCTTTATAATTTTCTCGGTTCACTTTGTCAAATTATTCAATATCTTGTCTTCTGATTTTTTTTCTTCTTGAGAAATTTCCTCTTTTTCTTTAGAGTTTCAAAGCCTTTTTCAAGTAGAAAAATGAAGGCCGTCCATCACTATTAGGATGTTAGTCCACGTGCCATGATCAATGGATTAGGTTGAGTTCAACTAGAGGGAGAGGGGATGAGTATGCGATGCCTCTTAATCAATATTCTCATACAAAACATAAACAATTAGAAAGTTAATTGTTTAAGGGTGCTCATGTGTGTTTTTCATGTCAAGTAAATGATTACATAATAGACATAAGAAATAAACAAAACAACACCCACTATCATAGAGGTTTAATATAGTTCGAAGACCTCACTCCTAATCCATGATCTATGATGCACCCAATGTGTCATCTTGCAAGTTCCACTAGAGCAAACCTCTTACAATCCAAGCATTGAGATGTTACAAGTGTCACTCCTCTCAACAACAATAATAATGAAAACGCTCAAGAGAGAATACCAAGAGCATGGGGTTGAAGCCTTCAACTTTTTCTAAGCCTTAGAGATCTTTAACAATATTAGCACTTGATTAAAAGAGTTTAGAAATCTTTTTGTGCAATCACATGAGGCTCAAAATTTTATAAAAGGAAACCTCCAATGACCACATTTCGTCTATCTATAGTCAATTGGAATAACCCTCTAGTCAATTGATTGGGCAAATATTATTGTTTAAAGCCAACAACTATATTGCTACTCTATGAAATTCTTGTCCAATCAAATGTTCAAATCTCCAAATTGACTATATTTAATTGATTTTTTTTTCAAATAGAAATATACAAAAATAAAATAAAATAAAATAAAATCTAAAATTACATCTCTCACACACCCCAAAATGCATCAAATTTACCCAATGCAGACTAAGTACCCACAAGTATTTTGACACCACAAAATTCCCCTGATCCCTAGTACTCTAGTCATGAACACACCTTGACCTTCAGTTGTCTCAACTCAACATCTACAAAGCTTAATGTCAACATGCCAAAATGACTCCCCTCGGCAACTCCTACACTTCTAGATCAGCATGTCATTAAGACCTCTATTCGAGTCAAAATTATCTTTGGCGACATCAAATAAAAGAACATTCCCAATGTCTACGTAATTGACTGTGGCATGGCTAAATGACTAAAATATACAAGTTCAAATCATCGAGCACATCTCATCGGTCACGTTCTCTCCAATTTTCCAAATAAAATGATCATGAATAACTTGCATGCTTGGCAAATTCTAGTCGCGGTTATGTATTTACTCATGTACGTACCTTGTTTCAGAAAATGATGGACTTTCTTCAATCCGGCAACTGGATTCTGGGGGCTAGATGTTTTTATTCTTGATAATAAATAGTGAAATATTCGTTTTTAACGATCCTCGTCTCGTTAATTTATTTTAAAATTAATATAAAAAAAAAATTATTAATTCAAATATATAAAAAAATAAAAATCTAACTACTCATCACAATTTAACTCTTAAATTTTTAAATAATAATATTTTATATATTAATTATTAACCCATCTCGTAAAGGTCAATTCCGTCCGAACATAGATACCATTATTCTTGCTAACGATGGACTATGTTTCTCTCAGTTTTCCTAGGTGTACTGCACCACTAGACAGATACTGCGATACTCAACCGTGCTCAGTGTGATCTACTTTATTAAAGTCCCTACCAAACCATGCATAAAAAATGTAGGAGATTCCTTGGTAAAATAAGTCACTGATGAACTGGCAGTACCTACATGAATTAGACTAGACTGTGTGCCCCTTCGTCAAAATTGATAAAATTCAGGCTAGACCTAATACAAATTGAACAAGCTCTAGCTAGCTTGTTGCAAAATCCAAAGCAAGAATTGAAAAATAAACGACATTTTACTGAACCAAACAAATAAGTTTTAAGATTTCTCATTTTCATGTACTTAACTTTTATAATAATTAAATTATGAAGTATATTCTTGAAATAGCTCCCTCCCATTAGTCAGTTTCAAATAAAAGTATTTAAAATTCTGAATCACTTCAAATCAAAATTAATATACTTTTGAAAATCTCCTTAATGTATTTATGCCCTCAGATCTGAATTCAATTGTATAAATTAAGAGCGATAAATTTTTAAACTTGTAAAGGCTCGATAAAATTTGTCACAAACTCATTATAAGGCCTAGGACAATGATACTCACTAACAAACACTATTGTTCCGGCCAAAGACCATAGATGACTGAGCCACCGGTGGATGCGCCGAGATTGAGGGTACAACTTTGAAGGATCCGAGGAGAGGAACAAACGTCAGGCCTGAAGGACTTTAAAAGGAAGAGATTAGAATGGTACTAAGACAGACCTTAGTATAGTTACTTCGATGCTCAAGTTAATCCAGTGATCCAGAAGTTAGGGTGGATGGTGCACGTATCTACGCTCATGAAAGCAGACTACCTTTTATACTATCTCCCGAGGTGAGGGGGAGGAATGGGTCCATGTTCAAGTTGTGTGGGTGACATGTGGGTCCACATACTATATTCTCCTTTCCCAGTCACTCGACGTCTTCCGCTTATTCCGGTACCCATATTCCCCACGACTGGCCAAGATGAAGGGATCATAAGGGAGTGGACGAGATGAAGGGCTCTAACATGTCGAAGGTAGAGACCTCTATCATGGATGAGATGGAGAGGTTGAAAGTGGGTAAGGCATAGAGTTGCAGGAGTAGATTTGAAGAGGTCTGCAATGGTAGACGTGGCAGACATGAAAAGATATGTAGTGGCAGACCTGAGGAGGTCTGTAGAGATTGGTGGCAGACTCAGCGTGGAGGTTTGCATCGACAAATTTGGAGATGGTTGATGTGGCTGAGTTGCCATGTCATCATGGGTTCCGAGCTGAGAGCGACCTGAGTTTATCCGCCCAAGTGGTTGAGTAGGCCTGACCATGACCAGGGGCTTGGTAGGGTCGAGTTTAACCGACTAGTTTTGACTTGACTCACAGTTCAGCACTACTTTTGACTTCTCCAGTCCAAATGGCCCCTCTCGGCCTTCGCCACATAACGAATCTCCCCACCAAGTCTAGTCAAAAGAGGCGTCAGTCCAACTGACTGGACTATTGGGTTTAGGTGCCCGATTAAATGTTGAGCTAAAGTGTCGAAAGCTTTTGCTGCCACGCACCGACCCCCATGTCACTAGACAAAAATGCCAAAAGCCATAAAAGTGAATGACAAATGAGATTACAAATCTTTCACGTGATGGGTTGTTGTCCATAGCATTTAATGCTGAAATGCGCAATCAACCTCAATTTTTGAGACCTGCATGTCGCTCTGACCGATGTGGCGCTGGGGATAACTCCCTTCTATCCTCCAAATCCAACGACGGGGAATGTGGCCCTCCTTTGTGGTGTCC
>JBBUKS010000002.1:4415282-4426820 GCA_038050645.1 Hedychium gardnerianum | reverse complement strand
TAGCATTATCAACTTGAATGTAGACCAACTTGCCATGAGGAGATAACTATCACAAATCTTAATAGGTTTGCTCCAATACGATGTCAGGGAGTATAGGAGATAGTCTAGATGTACTGTGGTGCTCACGTGATAGGAGTAGTCCGTAGAAGTAAACATTCTAGCATTATCGACTTACAAAGAGGCATCGAGTTTGTATAGGCACGCCAATATAATTCTCCCAAATTCATATCGATAATTTGGGATAGGACACCCTACATGCGCGTAAACATCAAGGTAGTAAAGTGAAAAATACTTAGGGCGTCAACAATCATCATAGGGAAATCGAAGTTCTAGAATCATTCTCCCAATTCATATTTCCCTCTCAACTCACTCTCTCTCTCATTCTCATGAACTCATACAACTTCTATTTTCTAGATAACTAGCTTCATAAACTAAATCAGTATTTAGTCAATAGTCCTCATGAGATTGATATCTTTTATTATTTGATGACAACCATGCACTTCCACAATTGACACATCATTGACTGAACCTTTAATCGGTCGACTGAACCTTTAATCGATCGACCAAACTCTATAACCTGCCCAAGATCACGTCTAGGTTCACGATCTACCCAGATCATATCTTCCACAAAATCTACTTTTATTGGACTATCGGTCGACTGAACCTAAATTTTTCCTTCAGTGCTCAATATGATCTTATCTGATCTGCTCTTACCAAATGTGATCAATTGACTAAACACATTATCAGTTGACTAAATGGTTATTTCCCTCTTTTCTTGGATTCAAATTTGATTTGTACTTATCCACTTGGATCAATCGACCAAACCACCATGTTCTGTATATCGAACCCTTTGGTCAACCCGAACTTTATTTCTTTGCAAAACAAAGTTAGCACAGTATATGTATAGTGATAATCCTACAAAACAAAGTTGGAACTAGATAAATATGCATGACTATTTGATTTCGACTTAGAAACCTTCGTTGGTTTCTTCAGTCAAATCAACACCTAAGGTTGTCCCAACTGGGACACATCCTCACTATCTTTTGAAATGGAAGACCCCTTTAGGACTTACTTTACTCATCTACCAAACATCTAGTCTAACTGACCTTTTTGGACTTCTTTTGCTACTTAGTGTCTGATCAACCCACTAGGACTTTCCCCACTTGTTGTATGGTCTAGTTGACCCATCAAGTGCTCTCCCAAATCAAATCATCTGGCTTTCTGCCTAGTGTCTTGTCCTCCTGATCCACTAATACTCCTTTGCCTAGTGTCTGATCTTCTTGACCCACTAGGTCTATTCGACGCCTAATGTCTAGTCTTCCTGACCCATTAGGTCTTTCCATGTTAAGTATCCTGCACTTATCTCACATATTAAACATATGATGTCTAACTTTAAACCCTTTTCCATACATCAAAATACAAGTTCGATTATTGGTGCTGACTACTCCAATAATCTCCCAATTTTTGATGTTTGACGATATAATTTAAAGTTAGAGAAAAATATACGTTTTAACAACATAGTTTAACATACTTTTAATGAAATACCAAATTTATTTCAAAGCAGTTAAACAAAAGATAAAAATGATTTGACAACTTAAACTTAAACACAGTTTACAATATCAAGATTTGATAACTTTAACAACTTAATTTTTAGTAAAAATGATAAGTGATCAGTTCATTGCTTTAAGTTGTAAGTTCAATCAACCTTGATATAACTAACTTAAATCTAACTTCTAGCTTAGTTTCCTAAGTTTTCTCTTATCTTACTTTAAACTCATCTCTCCCCCTTTGACATACATCAAAATAGAGATCATTACACAAAAGAATCTTGAAAACAACTTTAAAAATTTCTTCAACATATAGATGCATTTTTCAAGGGAAAGTATATTTTTCAAGAATATTTTCAAACATATTTTTCAAAGAAAATAATGCAATTTTAACAATATTTTTCAAAAACAATTTTAAAACATAATTATATTTCAAAATAATCATACAACTAAAAAATTGTCCGTAATTAAAAATGTCTAATTCCTTTTTCCTTTACTCAAGTGATATAAATAAGTTTAGTGTGGAATTAGTCACCTATAGTAATCAGTTTGAGTTTAAACCCCTTGATTCATATCGGTGCACCTATCTACATATGGAATTAGGGGTAGATCCTAACATCTCACGCCCGTGTATGTGGCTCAATACACAAACATGTTAATCCTAGGTGCTTGTGAGATGCAAAGGCTAACTAGATCTATTGGTTCATGATTTCTAAGGTAGGACCTAGGCTAGTTCCATTTGCATAAAGTATCATGTATAATAGTATAACAAGTATAAAGACTAAGAATCCTATTCTACTAAACACATTCCTAGTTATCTTCTTAAGGAACTAAACTTAGCCTCAGGTAGAGATTTAGTGACTCAACCTAATTGAGTTCAATGTTTCCTTTGGCTACATGATCCCTAATAGAGTGATGTTTAACTTTTATGTGTGTAAATTATGCATGTTTCTCAGCATTATTTAACATACACTTTATAGTATTTCATGAGCATATTTTACATTCACACACCCTATTTATATGTGATTTCATTTATTTTACTCCTTTAGTTCAAAGATCTGCTCGTTTCATGTTTTGATTGACTGGATGCATTTTGGAGCGAAAATGGGGTATATTGGACATTGGAGCAAGATTGGGGAGAAAATCAGCAAAGCATGATAGTGCTTGTGAGTCACGACCGTGCCTTCTTCAACAGAATCTCAAGCAAGACACAATCGTACCTCCAAGGCATGACTGTGCCTTTATCAACCTAGTCTTCATCATTTCCAATAACCTTCATTATCCGATTGTGCCTCTTCCTAGAGCTAAAGACACAGAAAGCTTCACGAAAGGGTCATGCCTCTCAGGCACGACTGTGCAAATTTTGATGAAGTTTATAGAAGGTATCATGGCATGGTCATCTCATTCTTGGAGCGGGTTGTGCCTTAGACCTAAATGCTAGTCGTGGCCAACACGGTTTGGTCGTGCTTCAAAAGCATGGTCGTTCCTTTCCTCTGGATAAAATTTGGTGGGAAACAGACCAAATTTTAGCCTGCCCATGTGGAAAACACGGTCGTGTCGCTTCCTTCTTTTTCAGCATGCAGACCAAATTTTAAACGGCCATAACTTTCAGTTTGATTGGAGTTATGAGGTCCATGACCTATCATATTGAAGATAATTTCAAGATATAAAAGTTTGGTTCAGATCTCAACCCGCGATAAAGTGGTCTAAGGGGTGAAAAACATATTTTGGAGAAGGATCTGAAAAGTTTAGGGGAGGTATAAAAGGGTCAAGAAAACCCTTGCATGACTTATCTTGGACAAAGGTGCATCCCCCCTTCCTTGGAGAGGGTTTTTCCCTTCTTGGGGTAACCCTAGAGAAACCATCTTCATCCATCAAGATGATCCATCCACCGTCAGAGCGAGGAATTCATCTAAAGACACCGACATCGCATTGATAGGCATTCTCTTCTCTCTATTTCATGTATTAAGTTGTAGATTATTATTTTCTTTCTCTTGGGTGTATGGACTTCTCCATGGAGTAGATCTCCTAATTCTAGTATGTAAGGAGTAATTATGATATGATGTTAATGTATGAACTATAGATTTGCCAATTTCCTTGCTCAATGACATGTTTATGACTTATTCCATGTATGTGATGTCTTGTTTATGTTTGATTTAATTTGTGTGTGTGGTGAATGCATATGGATGTGAAGGCTTGGTCACCATATAGAGGAGATTCTTTGGATTGTATGACCAGGGGGCCCTTAGTGAAAGAGGGTAACCCTTTAACCAGACTTTCTAGAGTCATCATCTTAAAATGAGGATCAATTCTCCATAAGGGATTAGCTAATTAGAGTTTAATGGGTTTTCATCAATTTAATGTTAGTAAGTGACTTGTGTAATCTAGACTATAAGATCGAGGGGCCCTCATGTGATAAGTGATAACTCTTTAACCGGACTTTCTATGTTACCTCTTCTACTTAATAACATTAAAAGGGAATGGTGTAGACACTCTGGTGTGACCTTCACGAGTTTATATTGATAATTTGGTTAGAATCCCTACAAGAATGTAAACATGAAGGGTAAGAAGATGAATAATTCGTAGTACATCAACTAGCATCATAATGAAATCGAAATCCCAAAATCGTTTCCCCCAATTCCAACTTCTCCCTTCGACCATTTGCTTTCTCTTGACCTCCTCTGCTCTAGGCCCTCTCTCAAACCTTCTCCTCTTGCTCTCTCAACTCTCTCTCTCTCTCTCAATCTCTTACATCTATGAATTTAAACAACTTTCGATTATCTAGATAACTTATTTTGCAAACTCTAGTTCTTAATCAACAATCCCCATGGATTGATATTTTATTACTTGATGACTTAACCGTGCACTTGTAGTTTTGGCGATAAATTTTTTGCGTCATTGCTGGAGACTATTTTTGATTGACATGAGTTGACTAACAATTTAGTTACTCTAGACTTATTTTTTTTTATTAATAAATTCTACATTTTTCTTTCTTTCTATTTAAATTCTGCATTCTTGTTTTTCTAATAATTTTGTTTTGTAGGTGATTGTGATGTTTTTCTAAAAACTTACTAATTTTTTTTACAAGACATGATGAGATATGACATGACAAACAGGCCTTTGAGAGGGTTTTTCACACCCATAATTGTAAGAGCGAGTTCTCCTATTGTGCTACCTCAAATCGATGCTAATAACTTCCAACTAGACCCAACATTAATTTCCATGATATAAGGTCATAAATTTGGAGGAGCAAATTTAGAAAACCCTTATTTACACCTTGAGATATTTTAAGAATACTATAATATGGTGAATTGTGAAGGAGTCTCTTCTAATGCTATTCGGTTGTTAGCATTCCCATTCAGTATCAAAGATAGAGCAAGGACTTGGTTGTATTCTCTCCCTCAACAAAGCATAACAAGATGGGAACAACTAGAGCAATAGTTTCGGAATCACTTTTTCCCTCCATGTAGGATGGCGTATATGAGGAATAGAATCACAAGCTCTACTCATATAGATGGAGAATCACTATTTGAAGCATGGGGTAGATTTAAGGGTTTATTGTGGCAGTATCCTCATCATGGTTTGGAAAAGTGGCTAACTGTACATATATTCTATATGGGGATTTCTTTCTCAAATAAGGCATTATTGAATTCAACTGCAGGTGGCTCTTTGATGAACAAAAGTTTGGATAAAGCATATGACTTAATTGATCAAGTGACACTAAACTTACATAAATGATTAGATAAAATTTGGATGATGTCTTCCCAAATAATCCCAGAAATGCGAACCATGGATGCAAATGTGAATGCCAAACAAGAATTATAGCAACCACTTGAGAATTTTGAAAATCGTATAGAAAATATCATCAAGTCACAAAACGAGGGGTTCAAACAGTTAAATACTAAGATAGAGAGGTTGACTTCATAACACGTTGGATCTCTGCTACAACTCTCAGATAAATACCTCTCTCCAACTGAAACAAAGTCTGGTGAACATTGTAATGCTATTAAGTTGAGAGGTGGCAAGAATCTCGAAGAACTTTAAGAGAAAGATAAGTATAGAAATGAGGAGAAGAACAAAAGAGAACCACAAAAATCCAACTCCATCACTCCAATAAGGGTCTATAAGCCATCGGTACCATTCCCTCAACGATTGGTCAAACCAATGCAAGACGAGCAATTTGGACCTCCACCACATACTCAAAAAGAATCTGAGGAAAAGAAAGAGGAATTCATCCCAATGCCTCCACAGAGGACCTATGTACCACCAATTATTTTTCCACAAAGGCTAGTGAAAGCCAAAAACAATGAAGAATTTGGCAAATTCTATGATGATGGTGTGGTTTCTTGCAAATTTCTTGATGTACTCGATGAGGTTGCATATGTGATGGTGTTATAGATTTTTCTGATAATGATGATCAATATGAAATTTTTGATGAAGTTGTTGATTCTCCTATTGTTGATGTTGATGATGGTATATTCAGTCCTGCCTAGAATGATGTTGTGGATGAAAGTGTAGGGACTTGTGCTGTGGAAGCAGTGTCTTAAGAATCACTTTCTTTGGTTGCATAATTATTTGATAGTATAGATGTTGCAGGAATTGAACCAGTTGATGATGAAAGTGTAGGGACTTGTGTAGTAAAAGCAAAGCCCTAAGAATCACTACCTTTAGTGGCACCACCATCTGGGCCAAAGCTATAACCCTTACTTGACCCAGAGAAAGGCACATTCACTTGTTTGGAACCTTCAGGTACCTTTCAGCAATGTAAGGTTAGTATCTCTTATGATCTTTTAGAAAATTCCATAGAGGTAATTGTAATTAATTTTATTGGATGTGATTCATTTTTTGATACATGCTTAGTTAAACTTAATATGATTTTAGTTCTTTCTTATCTCTCATGTGTGTGGGAGGTGTGTTCTTTCATTGAGTGTACATGTTTTTATAGGGCCTGGGATTAGATGCTTCAACTGAACCATCTTTAACCTCTGGGAAGTACTTTCAAGGAGACAAAGATGGAGGGAGATGTGTTTCATGATATTGGTCCCATGATGATATCTCTCTCCACCATTTGGGTCATTGGCAAGAAAGTCTGAAAGTATCTTACTCTTACATGAGCGAGATTTAGAAACTAATAAGGGGTCGAGCTAATGAACATAAACAAGCGCTTCTTAGGAGGCAACCCTTCGTCTTATTTTTGTTTTCAATTTCTTCATTTTTGTTTTTGTTCTTCATTAGAGTCTTTGTTTTGTTTATTTCAGGTCTAATAACATTCACGAGTTGGTTATGGCAACCACCATGGGCATGGAAAGAGATGGGGAGAAAATAAAGATAGGTTATGCTTCAAAAGCACGGTCATGCCTTTACAATTGCTATTGACTGAGCTTATCACGGTGAGGTCGTGCCTTTTAGGCACAACCATGTGTTTTCCCATCTTTCTCCAAAAGCTGACATGGGTAGGCAGTGCCATTTTGGCATGGTCGTGCCTCTCAAAGCAGGCACCCGTACCAACCACCAGGACGTGCCATTTTGGCACGATCGTGCCTCCTTTAAGGTGAGTCACCCATACCCACCACCAGTAGGTCGTGTCACCCTTGAACTCCTTTCTTTTTTTTCCCTAACCCAAACCCTCTACTTGGTTTTTCTTGTCTAATCTTCTTTTTGTAGTATTCAGAGATGAGGAGGAGTGTGACTACAAGATAGAGGAGTGACTTTGGTAGAGGAATGACTTGGATGCTTGGCGCTCATCACTTGGTAACTTCTCTCATTTCAAACCTCCTCCGCATTAGTTTTCATTAGGATAATGAAAGATTTAAGTCTGTGGGGATGTATATATGTTGGGTTGTCGGTTAGTTTTTGTCATATTTGCATAATAAATTTTTCTAATTCATATACCATGTCATTACTAGTTTATCCTTATTGCAAAAATGCTAGCATACTTGTTATAGACTTTCATGTTTTTGTGATTTATGGTGCTAGTATGTCTAGTGATCTACTTTTTTCTATCCGTAGTAGAATGAAGTGAGCTATATTTTATTGGAAGAGTTTGATGATTGGCTTAATTTTAGGATCTCTTTACACTTTGCCTAATTTTCATGGTAGAAAATTCTGAAATAGTCATGATTCATAAAACCGGACTAGTACTTATACTTCTAAGGTGACTTCTCAACAACATTTTGGTTACTGGATAAACTTGGATCAAGTCAACTCATTTGAAAAAATTAAAATTCATATATTTTTCCTTGTGCTACATCTTGCAAGAAGAAAAAAAATGAATAAGGGATATAAAAATAGTTATCGTGAGTAGAAACTAACAAGTTATCCCTTTGTGATCGAGTTAGGTTATTGGGGAAATAACTGTTATGTTTCTCTTGATTTCGAGCAATCCTTTGAGACCTCGTGTAGACTTTGAGAGGGAAGAACTTTATGATTGGCAGGTAAGTGTCTATCGCCAGAAACATGAAAAATACAGTTAGATAACGATTTGACTATGCTTGAAGATTGACACTTGAAAAGATTAGGTAACTCATTGCACTTAGCACAAAGAACTTCTACTTAGGCCGCACTCAAACAACTTTGTATCATGTTCATCAATGAAACTACATGATAGGATTATATTGAAAAGTGTGGGGGAGATATAAAAGGGTCAAGCAAACCCTTGCTTGACTCATCTTGGACTAGGAGGCTTCCCCCTTCCTCGAATATGGTTTTCCCCTACTTGGGGAAACCCTAGAGCAATCATCTTCATCCATCAAGATGATCCGTCTATCGTCGGAGCAAGGAATCCATCCAAAGACATCGACATCGCATTGATAAGAATTCTCTTCTCTCTATTTCATGTATTGAGTTGTAGATTGCTATTTTCTTTGTCTCTTAGGTGCATTTCCTTCTCCATGGAATAGATATCCAAATTCTATGACTTAAGCAGTAATTATGATGTGATGTTGATGTATGAACTATGAATTTGTCAATTTCCTTGCTCAATGACATGTTTATGACTTGTTCCATGTGTGTTATGTCTTGTTTGTGTTTGATTTAATGTGTGTATGGTGAATACATATGGATATGAAGGATTGGTCACCATATAGAGGAGATTCTTTGGAATGTATGACTAGGGGCCCTTAGTGACAGAGGGTAACCCTTTGACCGGATGTTCCAGAGTCATCATCTTGAAATGAGATTCAATTCTCTACAAGGGATTAGCTAATTAGAGTTTAATGAGTTTTCACCAATTTAATGTTAGGAAGTGACTTATGTAATCTATATTGTATGACTGGGGAGCCCTCATGTGATAGAGGGTAATCCTTTAATCGGACTTTCTATGTTACCTCTTCTACATAATAACATTGAAAGCGAATGGTGTAGACACTCCAGTGTTACCTTCACGGCTCTATATCAGTAATTTAGTTAGAATCCCTACAATTGTGGCAACACCTCATGCACTAACCAAAAAAAGAGGGTAAGGAGATGAATAATTATTCATAGTACATCAACTAGCATCATAATAAAAATAAAATCCTAGAATTGTTTCCCTAATTCCAACTTCTCCCTTTTACCACTTGCTTTCTCTTGACCTCCACTGCTCTAGGACCTCTCTCAAACCTTCTCCTCTTGCTCTCTCAACTCTCTTTTTCTCAATCTCTTGTGTCCATGACTTCAACCAACTTTCGATTGTCTAGATAACTTATTTTGCAAACTTGACTAGTGCTTAATCAACAATCCATGTTGATCAATATTTTATTACTTGACGACTTAACTATGCACTTGCAGTTTCGACGACAAACTTCTATGTGTTTTTTTCTTGAATGGTGCATAAGGTTATTGGTTAAATTTATTGAACTTATATTATCAATAAATATTTTGACATTTTTGTAGTTTAATTCAAAATCTTTTAAAGTATGCATCATCCATAAATATTGTGCTACACATTCACTCATTGTTATATATTCTTCCACAATTATTGATAATGCAATACAATATTTCTTTCTACCAAACCAGCTGACTAGTAATGGTCCCAAAAATTGACAGCCATCACTTGTATTTTTTCTTTCTAGTTTGCAGCTGGCATAGTCTGAGTCAGAAAAACCTTTAAGTTCAAACAAGTTGGATCAAAGATACCACATTCCTACATTTAAAGTTTCTTTATGGTATCTAATTATTCTTTTAACAGCTGTTAAGTGTGATTCTTTAGCACAAGTTTAGTATCTAGCACACATACCTACTGCAAATAGTATGTCTTATTTGCTAGTAGTTAGGTAAAGTAAACTTCATATTGCACTTCTATAGTAATTTAGTTCAACAGACTTTCCTTCTGGGTCATTACCTAAGATAATATTTGTTGTCATAGGTGTTTTTATTTCCTTAGAATTTTCCATTCCAATTTTTTAATTAATTCTTTGGTATATTTGTGTTGATGTATGTAATTTACTTCTTTAGTTTGTTTTATTTATAGGCCTATTTCCATTAGACTTATAAATTCTTTTAAGAATTCAGTGTTGGCTGATCTAGATACTATATTATCTACATATACTTGGGTTATGAAGATATCTTTTTCTAAAGTTTTAACAAACAATGTGGAATCAATTTTCCCTTGTTTAAATTTTTTGGATATTAAGTATGTTGATAGTCTTTTGTACCAAGCCCTAGGAGCTTGTTTAAGCCTATATAAGGAATTTTTTAGTTTAAATACATGTTTAGGGTATTCTAAATGTTCGAATCTAGATGGTAGGGTTACATACACTTCGTCATTGATGAAACCGTTTAAGAAGGTATACTTAACATCCATTTGATATAGCTTGCATCCTTTATATGCTACATAGGCTAGCAACATTATGATGAATTCAAACCTAGCTATTGATACATAAGTTTCATCATAGACCTTCGACTTGATTGAATCCTCTAGCTACTAGGCAGGCTTTATTTTTAACAACATTTTCTTTGTCATTTAATTTGTTTTGAAAAACCCACTTATTATTTATGATAGATCTATTTGTTGGTAAAGGTATTCATACTTGATTTTTTTTCAAATTGAGCTAGTTCTTCTTACATTACTATTACCTAGTCAGGATCAAGTAATGCTTCTTCTATAATTTTTGGTTCAATTGTGGATATTAGTGCAATTTGACTTATGTTTCTATAAGATGATCTTGTCTTGACTCCTTGATTTAAGTCACCCAAAATTTGATTAGTTGGGTGTCTTGTGTTTATCCTAGGTATATTTATAACTTAATTTTCTTCTTCTTGTTGTTTATTTTGTTCATTTGGTATTTCTTAATCTAGATTGTTTCTTATATTTTCTAAGTCCCCCCCTAATTCATTGCTTGGTTTATCAAATATTATATCTTTATTTTGGTTTAATTCAGGATTTTTAATACTATTATTTTCATCAAAAATTACATTAGTTGTTTCCTTAACTTTTAATGTGTTTTTATTAAATACTTTATATGCTCTACTAGTTGTTGAATATCCAATAAAGATTCCTTCATTTGACTTAGATGTAAATTTTCCTAGATAATCCCTAGTGTTTAATATATACACTTTACACCAAAAAACTCTTAAATGTTTTAATGTTGGAATTTTATTATAATAAATTTTATAAGATGTTTTATTTTGATTTTTATTAATTATTACTCTATTTTGTATATAACATGATGTATTTATTACTTTAGCGCATAGATAATTAAGTAAATTATATTCATTTAATATTGTTCTTGCAGCTTCTTGTAAGGCTCTATGTTTCCATTCTACAATTCTATTTTGTTGATGTGTTCTTTGACTTGAATGTTCATGATGATACTCATTATCTAGACGAAATTTATTAAACCTATGATTTTCAAATTCTCCTTCGCGGTCACTTCTAATTCTTTCAATTTTTATGTCTTTTTTTATTTTTGTTGGGAATCCTATGCGACAAAATTAAATCGCAACGAAAAAATAGGATCCCTTCCGTGATCCATGCGAAAAATTCATACAAGTTAAATCTACAAAATAAGGT
>JBBUKS010000002.1:4370363-4382836 GCA_038050645.1 Hedychium gardnerianum | reverse complement strand
GTGGACTTTGTTTGCAACCTTACAACCCCAACAATCCCCCCCTCAAACGAAGGACCAGAGGGCCCCCCATCCGATCCTCGACCCACCAGGTCTTCCTGCCCCTCGGTCCACCCGACCTATTAGGACTTCCTTGCCTAGCCGCAACTAGGACTTTCTGCCTAGTGTCTAGTCCTCTTGATCCGGACACGAGAGCCCCTACTTCCTTTGTTCGAGATTAATATTTTGCACACATGAATCGATTAGACCATAGCTCTTGTGCACAGTCAGCAGTTAGACCTTCTGGCAGTCCAGGCTCTGATATCAATTGTTAGGATTGAAGGAATTTAGATATCTCCATAATGGTATGATATTGTCCACTTGGGCCTAAGCCCTTATGGTTTTGCTCTTAGGCTCTACCTAAAAGGTCTCATATCACTGGAGATATTTTTTCTTTATAAGCTCATGATCTTTTCCATGTATTTTTAATGTGGGACTTTGTTTGCAACCTCAACACCCTTAGTTTAGGGAAAACAACTTTATACATCTCACAAGAACTATAGGATGACTTGTATGTGTTTTGAGACACATTAAATACAAGTGAGATGTTAGAAGGATGAACAAAACTCAAGATGTCGACTTAGTGCATCTATTTTAATTTTAGTTTCATCAAAATAAATAGATTTTGTGAAGTTCAATCATGGAGAAAGCTAATGTACAAGTCATGTGCATTTAGCCCATAGATCATGGTTGGAAATTTGTTTTGAAAATGATTTCAAAAATGTTTTGGAAAACCTTGGTAAAGTATATTTGTTGATAGGTATCACCATTGATCAAGTGGCTACAAAGTTAGAATGAAATATTGAAGTTTTCAATGGTTTTTAATTTTATATCAATCTTTGAAAATGTGATGTATTTTCATAGAAATCTATTTTTTCCTGATAGTAAATGACATAAGTAATATCTACGTAAAATTTCATGATTTTTTTGATAATCGTAGAATTATTTATGGGCTTCTGAAATTGAATCTGAATTTGAATTCAGAAATTAGAAAGTCCAATTGATTTGGCACTGTTGTAAATTGATTAGGACGTGACGTAATCGATTGGAACCTAACTCCAATCGATTAGCAATGGCCGGAATCGATTGGTAGCTGAAGACAATTGATTGGCTATGTTGTTTTTGACTGAAATGGTCTTATTTCGGTCAATTAAGCCACGTTTAGGTCAATTAACTATTCCTAACCCTATGAAATGCTTTGATAAATATTTAAGGATAATTTTCTTGATAAAAAAGAGAAAGGAATGGTTAAAATAGACTAACTTGGAGTTAAGAAGGAGTTTTAGATTCAAGATTGAATCTTTAATCTCATGACTTCAAATTTTGGGTTTTCCTAAAGGTTTAGGAACTCTAAAATATTATTGGTGCAATGATAGAAGTTGGGAGCATGCTTTGAGGAGGAGGTCTTCCTTAAAGGCATGGTTTGGAGATTTTTTTTGGATGAGAGACAATGAGATTCTTCATTGTGATGATTGGAGACAATGGAAGGTTGGGAACCTTCATTGTGGTGAAATGTTTGAATGCTCAAGGTTGAGCATTGGAAACAATGAAAGGTATGAGACTTTTATTATGATGTTTTGGAGGTCAAAGAGGAGTGAATTTCAAGGGGAGATTTTTTGATGTGTGTCAAAGGGGGAGAAAAATATAGGGTTCAAGTTAGGTTAGCCTAACTTAAATATATTGTCAAACATCAAAAAGGGGGAGATTGTTGGTGCAATCATCCTCAGATCATGGTTGACCAAGTTGACTAAGCTTGGGTTGGGTTGAACTTGAGTTTCGATATTTGACAATATGTGATAGAGAAGTCAAATAGGTTAAGGGAGGACCAAATACTTGACTTTGGAAGTCCTAACTGAGGTTAGGCAAGAGAAAAAATCTAGTGAGACTAGATAGTGGAAGACCTAATTGGAGGATAGACAAATGGGAAGTCTTAACTGGAGGTTAGGCAAATGAAAAGTCCTAGCGAGGCTAGATGGTGGAAGACCTAGTTGGGAACTAGCGCTAAAAGTCTTAGCGAGGCTAGGCGGTGAAAGATCTAGTTGGGAACTAGGCAATGAAAGTCCTAGCAGGGCTAGGTAGTTGAAGACCTAGTGAGACTATGCAAATGAAAGACCTAGTTATGAATTAGACAATGGAAGTCCTAGTGGGGCTAGACATTGGAAGACTTATTGGGAACTAGGCAAACCTAGTTAGAACTAGATTAAGTCAAAGGTGAGTCAGCTGGGAGCTGAATACTTGGCATGAGACAAAAAGTCCAAGTGGGTCAAAGTCGAACACTTGGTAAAGAAGCGTTGGTAGGTCAAGGTTGACCAAATGCTAGGCAACGGAAAGTCCCAACTGATCACGGATGACTAGATGTTGGACAGAGGAAGTCCTGGTAGGTTGGGGTAAACCAGATACCAGGAAAGACCCGAATTCAAGCATGAAAAAGACTAAATTTAGGATTACAAGTCGATTGACACTTCCTACCAGTCGACTGGTAAACCTATTCTGGTTTTTGGGCTTAAGCCAATCTATTTCCTTGAGACACCAATCGATTGGGAGAAGAAAAAATCACGAGTGCACAATGGGTATGGAATCGATTGGGCAATCGGTGAAGGGCATCACCAAATGATTAGGGCATATCCTAATCGATTGGGAGGTTGATTTTTGCGAGTGCACAGTAAGACTGCGAATCAATTGGGCAATCAATTAAAGTCTTGTCAATCGATTAGGGTAATCAATTGAGAGCTATTTGTCGTGAGAACAGAAGGTTGTGTAATCGATTGGGGCAATTGATTCATCTTGTTTCTTGGGTGAATAGAATGTCTCTGAATCTATTAGGCAATTGATTAGAGGCTAACCAATCTATTGGGATGGTTTACCAATAGATTGGGCAAGCGAAAAAAGAGTCGTTATGCATGTTTGAACGGTCAGATCTTATGTGTTAATCGATTGGAGATAAGGTCAATCGATTGGCTGGCGAAAATCAACTCGATGAACAGTGATATAAAGAGGGCTTCGTTCAGATTTGTAGATGCCAGTTCTTAGTGATTCTGGAGCGAAGTGTTGCTGCATTTCTGAGTTAACAAGAGGCATTTTCAAGCAACAAGAGATCAAACAAGATGTTCATTATATTTGTCTTTACTTTTTGTAATCCTTGTTGTATTCTTATGCTTGAGCTTGTATGGCGTTTCTTCACCTTCGAAAAGTTTTCGAGAAGGAGTCATTCATAGTGGAGCCGTGAGTGAAGAGAGTGGACCCTTTGATTAGTCACCTCAAAAAGATGGAGACCAAGTAAAATCTACATGTGTTAGCATTGTGGAGTCGCTTCGAGTTTTTCACTGCAAATTAAGATCAAGAAGCGAAGCGAGCTATTCATCCCCCTCTAGCTCCTACCGGTCCTAACAATTGTAGGTTGAGTTGGTAGCTCTATGTAGAGATGCGCTGTAAGCTCTAGCTGATAGGGATGAGCTTGCTAATTTCTTGTTTGCCAATCGTTCTGACTTTTTCTGATAATGTTGAAGGAGAGTTGTATGATGGGTAGTAAAAGTGAATGAAAAAATCTAGCGTCCATGTCTCGTGGCCAGTAGATTTTTTATGTGTAAGTTTCTCCATCTAGTAAGTAGTTGTCCGGATCATTTACTCTATTCCACAACCAATTGCTTCCTTGGATTGAAACTTGCCAGTGTTTGAGTTAATCTGCTAGTGTTGGGAGTGCATCCCACTTAATATCTGGGTTAGAGGGATAGTCTTCAAGTTTTAATTGAAATCCATTGAGTTCATGGATATCCATTATGGGGGAGAACTATCAAATGTACAAATTATGAATGTTTCTTCTTCTTCTAAAGCTAGGGCTATAATGTCCCCTAGTTTCTTTGGGACATTTACTAAATCTGGGTCGTGTGCCCATAGTTTGTCTACAAGTCCATGGTCCATTAGTGTGAACGAAGTGATAAGCCATCCTTTGACTATTTGTGGAATGTATGCCTCAAAATCAATGTTGGCTTGATGGAAGGAGTAAAGTAGTTAGCACTGGCAACCATATTTTTGTGAGTCAGCACAGGCTTTGGTAAGCTTTTGACATTTCAACTTATAGCTGAATTCAGCTTCATAGACTATTGTCATTCCCTTGCGAGGGTTTTTATGAAATGCTTTGAGGGCATCACATAAGTCAAGGAAAGTCTGAAAAGTTGATTTCTCTGCCATGCTTCGGACATAGGTAGAGATATCTTTTGGAATTGTATTAGGGAATCCCAAAAGCCCTTCTTCTGAAGCTCTTTGTTCTGTAGTTTTTGTGACTCTTGCTTTGAGATGGGTCAGAGTTAAGTAGTTGGGCCTATGAACCAGGCCTGAAGAAGATGCTTTTGTTTTTTCAGGCTCAATAGTAAGTGCTTGAGTAAAAATTTTATCTTCTTGAATTGTAGCAGTCTATAATTTTCCTCCTGCCTTTAATAAAGTACTGATAAAGAAGTTGAGGCCTATGATTGCCCTGGTAGAGGTGAAGGCTTCATCAAGAAAGTAAAATCCTTTATAAGATGGTGTTTCACATCCTTATATTGCTATGTTGACTTCTTTCCAGTCATAGTAAACTTCGGCTTATGTCTCGAAAATGACTGCGTAGCAGGAGAATTTCTTTCTTGCTAGTTTTTATATTATTGTCAAAAAGTAATTTGATAAGACATTGATTATGACAATCTTGTAGTTGGAACTTTCTAGTACTATAGGAATATTCCAAATGTTGTAGAGTAGACAATTTTGGATATTGTCAAGTTTTTCTTTTGAGGAGAAATGGAACTGGTCCTCATATCTTGTAAATTATTTTGCCAAACCTCATGATTTTCATGGCAAAAGTTTGTACCTTCTTTTGTCTATCCATTCTTGTAATATTAGGGAAGTTTAATGTAAAAATTTTGATAAAGTATTTGCTAGAAAATTATTTATTCTCTTTATGTGTTCCCACCTAATTTTTAAACCTTTGTTTATAATTGTATTTGTGAATTTTAGCCACCTTTTCGTGCTTAATCTTTTTTGTAATCATTTTGTTTGTTGGCTATATTTTATAATTGCTTCATAGTTTGTCCTAATAGTAATCTCTTGCTTGTTGCAAATAAATAGTATAAATGTATCAAGATAATAGATGACTGCTAGAATTTCATAATCCAAGGAAGTTAGATAATTTTTTTCTTTGTATTTTCTAGAAGTATATCTACATAAGGCTTCTGCTGATTTGGGTTCATATTTAGAGGGTTTTCTAAATAAAACACTTCTCCATCCTATTTCACATCTATCTATTTCTATGAATAGATAATCAGAGTCAAGTGGAAGGGTTAGAACTAGAATATTTTTAACCATTTCTTTGATTTATTTCACTAACTCTACATCCTGTTGGTTAAAGTATTTTTGTTCTGTAAGTGAGGTTTTATTATATAGTGGTCCACTTATTTTTCCTATGTCTCTATGTATTGTCTAGTATAATTAAGTAATTCGAGAAAAACTCTAAGAGTTTTGGTATCTTCCATTTTATCAAGAAAATTGAGTATTTTGGAAGTGATATGTGATTGAAGGGTAATTTTTCCATGTCCAATTTTTGCTCCCAGAAATTCTATGTGTTTCAGTGCTAGTTTCATTTTGCTACGAGAAACTATCAATCCATATTTTTCAAATAGGTTAAATATTAGATGTAGATGTGCATAGTATTCTTCTTTTGTTTTATAGAATACTAAAATATTATCAATGTAGACACATGTGAATTTAGAGATGTTTCTAAAGATATTATCCATTTTTCGCTAAAAGATTTGTGGTGCTACTTTCAGTCCAAATGGCATGACTAGCTATTCAAAGTATCATTCAGGATATGAAAAGGTTGTCCATTCTATTGAGTTTGGATGCATTTCGACTTGCCAGAATCCTGATTTTATATCAAACTTTGAATATTATTTTGAGTCTTGTATTTTATTGAGAAGTTGGTCTATGTCAGGTATTTTGTAACCGTCTTCCTGACAATTATCATTTAGTCTTTTATAATTAAAAATCATCCTAATTTATCCTCATTTTTGTTTAGCTCCTTTGTTGACTATAAAAGTTGGGCTTCTATGTCTAGAGATAGATCTCTGACTGACTCCAAGTTTTAGTAATTGTTTAATATGATTAGTGCATTCTTCTGTTTCCTAGTTTGTATATCTCAAGTCTTGTGCTTTAATAGTGAGATTTGGATTTATTATTGTCAATCGACAATAAACCTTGTCTCATTCCCAGTATTTTGTGGGATTGTCTCCTATAATTTCTATCTTTTCTAATTTAGAAATTAGAAAAAAAAATGATGAACCAGGTAATAGGCGAACCTCTAATCTAGAAATTAGAGAGTTTATATTTGGTTGTGTAGTTATTAATTGAAGTAGATATGTTGGGGAGAGTAAGTCTTTTGGAATTTCTAGGTCTAGATCTCTCTTAAATGCTTCTTCTGGGTATAAGCTATTATATTTGAGAAATGTCCTAAGGCAATCGTTTTATGGAATGTATTATTTATTGGATAAATAAAGATTCAATATTTGAGTGTACATGTTTAATGTATATGATTGGATCTTAAACTCATTTACTAAATGCCCATAATACGATTTATAGAATGAGAAAACTTATAATTGGATCACGACTAGTGAGTATCTCTACATGTGTAATTATGAATGTATTGAAATAATCCTTAGTCGATGAATTGATGAATCTGGACATCATCGATTCTGAGAGACTAGAACATGTTATACTCCTTGGTTTAACCAAACAACTGCTCCTCACTAGCTGGAGACATTGGGATGTCGAGAGTTAAACGTGGATGTTAATTAAAGATAACTAGTTTATTGGAGTGACCTACCATGAGACTTCATATGATTCTTTACATATATGGATATGTCAATGAAGATCTTATTACAACTTAAGTGCAAGTTTCCTTCGACTTGAGGTATTCAAGTCATCTTGGTCTGGAGACTTATACTTTGATATCTTAAGTAAGCATCTCCTTGGAGGTGTGAATCCAGGATGATTGGATATAAGTCAAAATGCCTGAAAATATTTGGATATGTCATAGAGGATTCATCGCTCCTTATATAAGGAGACATATATCTTATGACCACTTGTCAGGATTTTTACTCGAAGTCTTTGTCCAAAGCAATACATGTCAAGAGTATGGTACTCTTGGACACATGTCTGAGTAATTTGAATCCACAGGATAAGAAAGTATAACTTGGGCTAGGTATGACATAGTCAGTCTAGTGGTGACTGACACATAGACCATATTTTGAACCAAGTGGGTATAAACTAATGAAAGGAACAAGACACTACTCATTGTAGCTGCTGAAGGGTTCAGAAGTGGTTCTGGGATCAACCGTTGATTTTTTTATCAATTGGGAGTTATGATGTACTACTAGGTATCATTCATGATCTATTCATAATTAATGGTTAATTATGAATGACCAACATAGCTGACAACCTATTGGGTTACACGCACTACAAGTTTAATCTGAAAGACTTAAAATGAGTTTGAGAATTGAATTCTCAGATCAAGAGAAACTAAGTCTGGTTGGATCAGATAAAGGGAAAATATGGGAGATATTTTGACGGAGCGAAAGCGCGGATAGGACATGTCTTTTGAAGATGAATTGGATCCTCTTTGATTTAATTATAAATCAAATTGGTTTAATTTTAATTAAAAGAGGTTTGGTTATTGAACTAAGGTGGTTTTGGTTTTAAACCAAGTTGGTTTGGTCTTGAATCAAACTTAAGGCTAACAGATGAGTTTAGCTCAGTGGTAACGAATTTTGGACTTGTTCTCCAATCCGTTATGAAATCTATATAAGATATAGATTAACCCTCCTCTTCTCTCCTCTCTTGCGTCGCCGACCAACACAAGGAGCCGAAGCCCCTTATGCAGTCGTCGTTCGCCCTACCTTGCTGGAGAGAGCCCCACCCAGGCGTTTGTTGGTGCAATCATCATCGGGTCAAGGTTGACCAAGTTGACTAAGCTCGGGTTGGCTTGAGCTTGAGTTTTGATGTTTGACAATATGTGAGAGAGAAGTCAAGTAGGTTAAGGGAGGACCAAACACTTGACTTGGAAAGTCCTAACTGAGGTTAGGCAGGAGGAAAGTCCTAGTGGAACTAGGCAGTGGAAGACCTAACTGGAGGTTAGGCAAACGAAAAGACCTAGTGGGGCTAGGTAGTGAAAAGTCCTAGTTGGGAACTAGGCAATGCAAGTCCTAGTGAGACTAGACAAATGGAAGATCTAGTTGGAAACTAGGTAATGGAAGCTCTAACGGGGTTAGACATTGAAAGACCTAGTTAGAAACTAGGCAAACCTAGTTGAGAACTATATTAAGTCCAAAATGGGTCAGTTGGAAGCTGAAGACTTGACACAAGACTAAAAGTCCAAGTGGGTCAAAGATTGACCGGACACTTGGTGAAGAAGCCCTAACAAGTCAAGGTTAACCGGATACTAGATAACGAGAAGTCCCAACAGATCACGGATGACTAGATGTTGGGTAAAGAAATTCCTGGTAGGTTGAGGTCAACCAGATACCAGGCAAGACTCGAATTCAAGCCCGAAAAGACTGAATTTAGGATTACCAGTTGATTGACACTTCCTGTCAGTCGACTAGTAAACCTTAAACTCAAATTATGGGTTTTAGGGTTTGGGCAATCGATTGGCCTAAGTCAATTGATTAGTGGATCAAGCCAATCGATTGACAAGTGGTTTTCTCGAGTGAATAGTGAGTTTGTTGTAAGGAAATAGGAAGCTTGGGGAATCGATTGGCTAATCGATTGGGGACAGTTCCAATCGATTAAGGCAATTGATTGGGAGCCTATTTCTCGAGAATAGTAAGACTGAGAATCGATTGGGCAATTGATTAAAGCTTTGTCAATCGATTAGGATTTGGGGGTCGTTTATCATGAGAACAGGAGGTTGCGGAATTGATTGCGGTAGTCTATTTAGCATGTTTCTCGAGTGAATGGAAGGTTTCTGAATCGATTGGGCAATCGATTAGAGACTAACTAATCGATTAAGATTGTTCATCAATCGATTGGGCAAGCGAAAAAAGAGCCATTATACATGTTTAAATGGTCGGATCTTACGTGACAATCGATTGAGGGTAAGACCTATCGATCGGCTAGCAAAAATTAGCTCGATAAACAATGATATAAAGAGGGTTTCATTTAGATTTGTAACTGCCAATTCTTGGGTGTTTAGAGAAGAGGTGCTGTTGCATTTCCTGCCACCAAGAGGTAATCTAAAGCAATAAGAAAGCGCTCAAAGCAAGATTCATGTAAAGTTGTTTGTATTTATTGTATTTGCTTTCATTTCTTATTGTATTTCTCGTCTTTGAGATTATACGAGGATTCTCTGCCTCCTGAAAGGATATTTTCATAATGGAGCTGTGAGAGAGAGTCAGACCCTTGGATTAGTCACCTCAAAGAGGTGGAGACCAAGTAAATCGAAGGTGTTAGCATTGAGGAGTTTTGCTTCGAGGTTTCCGTCGCCAATCAAGATCGAAGAAATGAACAAAGTTATTCACCCCCTTTAGCTCTCTACATGTCCTAACACCTTCCTCCTCTGGCCTCCGCAGCCAAGGTCGATGCACTGACAACCGATGTCCAACACGAACAACAGCAACCCGCTATTGTTTCGCGCATGCCAGTATTGCCCTACGCGCGCCATCATCGCCAGCAGCTGGTGCACCGCCGTAGGGCCCAACCGCCGGCTGCCCTTGCCATTGGAGGTTCCTCTCTGACCTCCGGACCTCCCTGCCACTAGCCACACCGCCAGTAACAGTGAAGGACAGCCTCGAACAACGGTCTTTCCGACCACTGTTCACCTTGCCTCATACCGTCGGGTTGTGTACATCGCCGACCATCTAAGCGAGTGGGAGATCCTCTGCATTTGGTATCGTCGAGTTGCTAACACCGACGGATATCAAAGCGTTAGTGAGATCCTCTCTCGGATAGCGTCGTCTCTGATCATCAGCTAGTATTGAAGAAGTAGACATGACTCGTGGCTTTGGAAGTCGTCTCGATGATTGCTTGGCGTGGATATGAATAGAGGCGAGACTTGATAGTGTCGCTGGTTGATGTCATTCTCGCTCCATGTGATTCGTCAGGTATATTTTATTATTCATAAAATTTTATATTGTGGTTATGTAAAATTTTATTATTCATCATGTGTGTATCCTTTATGCGTGAGATGCGTGTGATGTAATAATTAGTTTTATTATTTTATCTTCCGTTGCGCGTTTGCAAAATGTATCATTGCACACATCATATCGGGCTCCCTAACATGGACTTGTATAGCCAAGTATATCTAATTTTCCTGTAATTCTTGAAAAGCTATGGAACAGGAGAGTATTTGGGTGTTTATTAAACAAGTGTCAGAACATGTACTCTTATGGGTATATTGGCAAGAATCATGGGCCAAAGTGATAGTTGAAGCATTTACAGTAAAAGGAACTATACTAGGGGCTGGAAGATTATTAGGGGCATCACCATGCTTACGCACAATGAAAGGGTAGTCAGAGACAATGGGAGAAATGATAGGCGTAGAAAGGAAAAGAGCATAATCTTTGGTAAGGAGGAGGGCACGATCAGACTGAATAAGAAAGTTAAGTTCGAGGGTTATTTAGAGAGGGAGAGAAGGGTGCTAAAGGTGTTATAGTTATTATAAAATTATAAGTGGATATTTGTGATAAATTTTATATAAGATAGTTGTTGGTCATCAAATTGTGTGCTGACCAAGGGTTGAGTGATAGTTTTGATAAGAGTTGGAGGTAAAATAGAGAGAATAGTTTGTTCATCAATTGTGGAATTAGTGACTCCACTGTCAAGGAAAGCATGTAAGGTGAATTCATGGCCATGAATGTTCACCAAACACCGAACTTGGATGTCTGTAGTGTATCCAGTATTACAAATACTGGGAGTTTTTATAAAAACCATGTCAGTTGCTAAAATATGGTCACTAGACTCATATATGACTTCCTTTTCCCTTATCAGATTGGGAGGTAGAGTTGGTATTGGATTTGAGAGTAGCCAATTTAGTTTCTAGCAGATTCATCCTAGTTTTTAGGACTAATACTCTTGTTTCAAAAAGTATATTTCTAGTACTTCCTCATACTTCAAGTATTGTAGGTAGGGTAATAGTAAAGATTTGTTCAAGGCATAGGTTACAGACTTGCCTTCGACAAAGTTTACATGTGCTTCTTTTATCGATAGACGGATAAAAATCACATAGATAATAAGGAACATTATTTGTTTCTATTTTTAAGTTTCAATCATGAAGACATTCAGATTGGTCTGGTCAAATAGGTAAGTTTTGTTGAACATCATATTCATATCGGTTGGTGGGAACAAGCTGTCTCACTATTCTTCTAAGATAGGTTTTTCTTAGTTAGACATGCTGAAGATATATGTCCTTCTTCATTAAATGCAAAACAAGTTATTTTATTAGCATATATTTTTTTAGGTTATATCGTTTAACATGTTTGTCCTTATTTAAATAAGGTTTATGTTCTTTGTTTTTTCTTACATAATAAGTTTTTTTTGTTTGACTTTAGATTTTTCTTGTGTGACAGGCCTGATGGATCTTCTCCTCTGCCTATAATATTTTTGTTGGTTTACTCCGTATTGTTGGGGAGTATATATCTAACTACAAAAATCATATTATTGGTTTTTAAGTTATTTCTGTATCTGAATATAAATATATTTTTCTTTAAGTACTGAGATGATATGTTGTATTCGTACCCTTATATTTTCATATTGGGGTGCTACCTTCATGTCGGTCCATGTCTTATGTATTTCTTTTCATAAGTCTCCTGATAATTTACTGAATAGTCTTTCTCCTAGTTAAGGATTATAGTAATTTTTTAAAATTGCTGTAAGCGCTAGCAAATCATTGCAAAATGACTTTATCCAATTCCAACTAAAGTATATATATATAGAGGAATGTTATCTGGGTCACCTCTCTGTGTGCACCCCGTGTGCACCAAGTATAATTTTTTTAAAAAAAATTATTTAGTTTGAATATTATAACCTAAACCCTAAAGACTAAGCCCCAAATTCTTAACCCTTCACTATAAAAAAATAAAGAAAAATAATTTTATACTTAGTGCACACGGGGAGGTGAGCTGGATAACATATATATATATATATGCTACGCGCCTATGCAACATTTTTTTATTTATTTATTTATTTTTTTAGCTTGTGGTTACGTTGTTTAAGATTTTGTCTTTAGGATTTAAAATTTAGGTTATATTATTCAAATTAAAAGAAAATCAAAATGGACAAAAATTTTAGATGCTCACGGGATGTGCACCGTAAGGTGAGCACCATTCAAAATTATAATTATATATATATAGAGAGAGATAGAGTTCTATTAGCCTGCACACCTTATCATGCACAACCATGGGCACCTGCTGAGGTGACCA
>JBBUKS010000002.1:4350488-4368543 GCA_038050645.1 Hedychium gardnerianum | reverse complement strand
CATTTGTAACTACCAAAATAATATTATTGTAACAATAACTTAACAAATTAAATCAGACCAAATTTATTAAATTTTTTTTAGTTTAGTTCAAATTTTTAGTTTCATTTTTTTTAATCGGTTCTTTCATAGCATTATAAGAAAAGATGAAATAGTCACTTAAATACTTTTCTAAAATAGCTTTATACTTTTAAAAAAAGAATAAATTATGAGAAAAATTTATCTTAATACAATAATTTTTTACATTGAAAAGATCAAATACTTAGTGAGATATTTCATATTCATTAGAAATTAATTCTAAAATCTATTGAAACAATTACCTATATAGATATTAACTATATCAATATGTGGAGATAGCATTACTCATTGTTGATGCTAAGAAAGGATGGAGTTAATTAAATTTTATCAAGTTGTGTGCTTGTAAAGGTAAAACTTACATTTAATTAATTTTTTACTTGTAACTTAAGTACGAAGCAATTTTGAATATAATTTTATATTGACTATTAATTAAAATTTTAATTGTAAGTACGATTTTCGTGGTTTTATTTTCTATAAGAATATGTCTCATTAAAAATATTATACTAATTTAGTTTAAACGACTAACTTGATAATTTTAGTTTAATTTTTAGAAAATAAGTTATCCTAATTTAATTTAGTTGGGCTAGGTTTGAACTGAATGACCTATATATCCCAACTAAAAGTTTTTTATCACTAAGGAAGCTGCTCAGCAAAGATTATTTTTAGGTTAATTTTTCTAGTGGTGATAGTGATTTTTGAAGAGTTCACATATTTTTCATTATGGTACATAAAAGTTGGCCTAATCACATTCCCATAAGTCTCCGAATGATAGTCCGAAGATGTTGATGTGTCCCAAAGGCCGTTCAGTTAAAGTTGAATAAATTCTCATGATTTACTCTTTTCTAAAATATATGGAGTCTTTGGAGAAGTTATCAAAATGATGATTTTATCTTTTACCATCAGAAAAATATTAATGTGAGGTGAGACAAACTAGGAGGAGGTTCATTGCAAAAATGTCAGTCCACTTTCAAGAGTACAATGATAATAAAATAAATAAATCAGGTAATATCGAATCTAGAGCGATCGATTCAGTCATATGAAAAGTTTTCATCGATCGCTAGGATAAATCAAGAAGTGTTCACAGCAGACAACCCAAAAGCTCAACATCCCTTAGTTACGTGCTCTATTTAGAAAAAAAAATTTATAAATAGATCATAATTAAGGAATTGAATATACTTAGATAATAACTTAAATGTTTCACTGCTGCATCATAATCCCAAGACATGTATAATGACAATCAAGGTGGCAAAGGCGAAACGTTCGCCCCCAACGCTCTCGTCAGTTCGTCCCAGGATCAACACGGATGAGGTAAATTACGAGGATTAGTCTAACTAATCCGAACAATGACTAGTACATGGAAGAGGATAGGAACGTGACTACTAGTCAGGATTTGACCTTCAAACCTTATAATAACAACACTCCACATATTAATCATCAGTCCATCTCGTGAAGACAGGTACAATGACAATCAAGATTGCATCAGAAGAGGCCAAAGGATGTTTACGACTAAAAGGCAACTTAAGGTGGGTAGCAAAACAAATTTGAGTGCATGAAGGGGCCCAAAGGTGTCGAACAACCAAAGACGAAGAACTCAAGTTGGGTCGCAAAATAAGATAGAGAAGAACTCGAGAGACAAGGAACAAATCACATTGAAATACGTACAATCGATGATAGGGCTTTGTCGCTATAGTTGTTCACCTCTAAATTGTGATGAATGAAACAACTTTTCTTTTTATCTACCTCAAATTGAAGTTGACGATGAAGTGGCGAAGGGAAGGGTCTTTTTTTATATAATTTAAGTGTTTGAATTTTACCAGACAACTTATGTACATTCAAAGATTCGTTCCTCTAAAATGTTTTAACACTGCAACAATAAAATCTTTCCTTCATGACCTAGCTATCAAATTAATGATGTATTAATCTAAATTAAATGCATTATTTTATATAACTATATTTTGTCCAGATATGATCTTTAAGGACAAAGGATAAAATACAAACTAATAGTTTGTCTTGAATAATTAGTTTAATTAACTCAGACTTTTGCTTGATTAAATAAGTCCTTTGATTCACTATATATTTAGAAGAAAAAAAACACATCAATCCATTTTGGATAGTATTATTGATAAATAATATTCATATAATAATATATATATACATAAATATTTAATTCAAGAAAGAAACAGAAAAAACTATGACATCTCAATCTCATCAGCTGATGCATGCATTTACATATGCTTATAATAATCAAGCTGGAAGAACACTGGAATATTCTGCTGTTGCTTCCCGTTTGATTTGTTTTATGAGATGCTCAGAGAAGATGTCAGTTTTGAAAGCTTCCCTTGCCTGTTCCAATTCCCAGAAAATGAATGTGAAATAAACCATAAAACCAGACCCAAAAACAACAACTAATCTGAAGTATCATCATCAACATGATCAAGGAGGAAAATCCAATCACCTTCAGGTGGAGGCTGCTAAAACACCTGCCGTCCTGTGCCGTGTGAGTCGAAGCATTCACAAGATGAAGCCCTTCTCTATCTAGAACACTTAGAATTCTGGACAAACAAACCATGGCGTCTTGGTTCAGTAAACAGAGTTGCACCATGACCTCTCGGTTGCTGATGCAGGTCGCTGAGACGAGCGGATAACCTACACTCTGTGCGCAATGGCTCTCTTCTTCGCGCCTCCGCAGCACCACCAGCATCTCTTCTTTTCTCCGCGACAGCTGCTCCAGCTCCGCCCGCAGATCGGGTATGTACTTCAGCACCCGAGAGATGGTCGCCGGGATGCTCGACTTCTTTTCCTTCTTCACGATCGGAAGAAAAAGAATGATCATGAATCTCTCAAAGAGTTATAGGAAAGATATCGGTCTATATGTAATGCATACGTGTTGTTTGGATTCGGGAAGTAGACATCGGAGGGAAGAGTACAGGTCGTTGATCTTCTTCCTGCGGTCGCGTTCGTAGGCGTTGTGGCCTAGCTTCTTGGTAGTGGAGCTCGGCGAGTTCAATTTGCCGCCGGTCGTGGAGTAGCAATACTGTTGGGCGAGGCACTCGTCGTCCAGCTCAATCTGCTCCGATTCTTGATCTGCTTCGGGAGGCTCAGGAAATTGGGAAAGAGAGTAATTAGTAAACCCTGCTGAGACCATGTCGTTTCTGAAATTGTACAAGGATTGGAGATCGAATCTATTGCATTCCGAAACTGTTTCTTCTTCTCCTTGCTGCCACACCATCTTGTAGATAGATAGATAGATAGATAGATAGATAGATAGATAGATAGATAGATAGATAACAGAGGAGAAATAATGGCGAGTAGAATCAATTAGATGGTGCCATTTATAATTATACGATGGAAATCTGGTAAACAATGTTGCATCGATACATCTAAACTATCAATTAAACCAATTCGTAACCTGAAGAATGTCAAACGAAATTTCAGATCATGTTTCGAAGGATAATTAAATTGCAGTTGGATTAGTTAATGCATTCTAATCGATATTAGGTCATAGAATAAAAAAATGCCCCAGTGGATGCTTTACCTTCTACACCAGAAAACACCTTCTCTTTTAGGCAAAGTTCACTTGTTTTTTAGTTGTTTTTTTTTCTCCAAATCACACCCACAATTTAGGGAAGTGTCTCAAAAATTTAAGAAGGGGAAGAAACTACACTGCTGCACAAGTGGGAAGTTATAGTAGTAGTGTTTGCTGTGATGCTGCTCGGTATTGAACGTTATGCAAGCCTAATAAAGTCAGTATACATGAAGACAAGATAAAGATAAAGTCCAATACTAGTCTTTATTTAGCACAAAATAGACTTGTCTTTATTCATATATACCGTTAGTTTTCTGTTAGTCTGGAGTACATTACTGTTGTTCCCTCACCAGCCTTGGACTAAAGATGGACACCTCATTCCCCTATTGAATTTGGGCACTTGAAGTCCTCTCTCAACACGAACGATTTCACCTCTGTTATCATCTTGGCTTTGAATCCTTCGCACAACTTACTTATCGACGTCGAGAGCCTCAGCAAGTAGCTCAAGCCCAAAGCCACTTAGGAGGTTCTTCCCCAAATGTTGTCGGAATCTCTCTTTTCTGCGCTTTGTTCAAGCGATCGCCTCTCTCTGCCGGCCAACAAAAAATTCCTGATTAAGTTCGCACAAGTTAGATTGAAGCTATATATATGTTCTATCATTCAGAGGATGACTCAAATAATAGATTAGTTCATTCGATCTCACCCGATGTTGGCGATCGAGTTGGTTGGCATTGCGGCTGGTGTCAGACACAGTAATGTTCATGACAGGGACTTCGCCATTGTTGTAGCACCAATGTGCAACACCAGCAGGCAATGCAATGAACTCGGGTGGTAGCCGAGTTGATACTCGAATCACAGGAATAAGAGGGTTCATTCCCTTGAGAAATAAATTTCTTGAAATCACGTAGTTATTAACCACAAGCAAACGTAGCCTATGATTCCTGCATAATCTTTCTAAGATCCCTACGTGATTCCTACATAATCTCCACATATCGTTATTGGAATTAACGATCAGTAACAATTGAACGATTGATATCAACAGAAGTAGCTAAAACTAATGGTCATCGAGCCAAAATTAATGACCAAAACAATTAAACAATTTTTTATTTTTCAAATTACAACTCTCAACTTATACTTATAAATACTAAATATATTTCAGTGACTTAATCATTGGAGAAGCCTCATGGAAAATAACTTCCAGTACTCTTTGACATTTGCTCTCGTATGTGCAGGTCAGACCACACTTTGTAGATCGGATTCCACCTCATCAACAGGCCTCAACATTATCACGTCCACTTGAGCATCAATGTCTTTGGCAGATGGGAATAAAAGAACTATCCCCATGAGACCTATTAGCCAAATGTGCCTTGACAAAATTGTTTTCACCGTACCACATCAGCGTATGTGATCGATACAAAATGTGGACGTATCGCAACGTAATAACTAGATACTCGACTAACCAACTCATGGATGACTGTTACAAATAAAAGAATGCCAACGAGTTCCAAATAAATAATCAGACAGCCATCTGCTGGAGAACACCATAAGAAAACAGAAACTTAGTTGTGATTCTGGAATGCAGAAGCTCAGAAAAGGTCCACCTTCTTTTTCTGTAAATCCTGCTTCCACTTTGGTTGCTGATAAAATGTTTCTTTTGTCATACCCAAAACACTCTCAAACTCCGCATCAGATAAGTAGGCCTGCAAATGCAGAATTCAGAGCAGTTGAATTATTTGAATCGTTCCTTCATAATTTGATTTACATACCTCTCTTCGTTTATAATCGATTCCTCTGACAGGATCACTGGACTTGGTCTTCAAGCACTCGTAGCTAAATGTGCATTCACCCACAATTTCAGTAATCTCTGCATCTTCTTGTGCCACCTCAGATTCTTCATCATTGTGATCTCCTTCGGAGTCATCACCTTCCATGGCTTCCTTTTCAGCAGAAATATCTTCTGGCCGCCCTGAGTCTGAACCTTCGCTTTCCGTCTTCGTAAACCCTGAGGCGGATACTGTTTACAGCTTATGCATGCAAGATTGACTGCAGACTTTAAATGCCACTTAAATTCTTACGTGGACCAGGGGATTGACTTCTGAATCTGGCCGCGGAGGTCTCTTCTTCTGCCTTCATCTGTTCCTCGGTTAAAACCGTGGACAGTGCAGCGACTGCTGCTGCGCGCTGTGAGCCTTGGCTTGGCCGTGAAGGCCTTACTACTGTGGATTTTGTGTTTGGAGAAGGATTAAATGCAGATGAAAGTGCAGCCAGAGCTGAGGCTCTTTGAGTTGGTCCATCATGCTGGGCACCAGCAGCTCTATTTTTAGACTGCAGGCAGATATAAATAAGATCGATAAGATATATTTAGTTTTACATAATTCTGAATATGAAATGGCATGACCACCTCACTTTTATGTGAAAAAAGCAAAAGACATACCTCTGAACCGTGCATCCCAAATAGATTTGTTAGTTTCTTCTGGAAAGAATTCCCTTGGACCTGCATAGTATAAAGATTACATCTGTGCTACTAATTTGCAACTCATGGAAAGGCTAACTCATGGGACCTAAAATCTTTTAGACTATAAGATGAAAATATCCGAGTATAAGAACTCTCTAGAATGTTGTATGGAAGTAGCTAACCCTACATTCTCTCCTATGAACAAGAGTAAGAGATGTCATTTGTAACCAAGTAATAAGGGAAGAAATCAAGAGAGAAGTAATAAAGAAGATGAAGAAGAAAGAAGAAGCATTATTTCCAATCTAATCAATAAAGTTGTTCCAATTTCTAAGCTCTCACTTCCAATAACCAACATTATTTCCATAATCTGTTTGCAGAATACAAAAACAAAACGTACCATCGCCTTTGCAGGGTCCCAAGAGAAATATACTGTGAAAAAACAGGGCTCATTGCCCTCAGTGACTTTATAAAGTGGTACTTTTGGGGATAACCCTTCGAGCGACACTGCAAGCTCTATGTATTTCTTACATGAAAAGGAAGTATGTTAGCTTATAGAATCATTTGACTTTTAGTGGAAAAACAACAGCAAATTTCAATGTCAGTACCTGTCCTATATCGAATGCATTTTGCTTCTCAATGTGATCCACGGAATGTCCAATCCAGACAAAGACCTCAGCATGGGTGTCCAATATCAACATGTCTTCAGTCAACAGATCATCTTGTGAATAATTGAAAACTTCGGTAACCTGTAGGAAATAAGAGAAGCAAGCATAGGTGAGAAAATGGATTAACCCAAAAAGTTTTAGGTACCAAAATGTTAAAAAAATGTTGGAAGCAGGTAATCACTCACCTCTAACTTTCCTGGAGAAACATCATTGTTGATCACAATGAACACAGTCAAATAACATTGAATGTAGGAAGCACAGAGTGTATAACAAAGAAATGGAAATTGAAATAAAGATATGTCCAAAAAACCTTTCTTAAATGAAAAAGTATACAAGTGAGGATCTCTAACGACATCTTGGGTGATCTTTTTGCTGGAAAAATTTTGCTTTCCACCAAGAGCAAACCAGAAAGCAGAGCTTTCTGTTCCCTCTTTGCAATGCTTAAATGTAGCACCTGGCTGCTGGTGAAAGATTAACCGTGTTAAACCATGATGTTGGATAAAGAATCACTCTTTAGTCTTAGCAAACAGATGCGGGAGTACATCACATTTCTCCGAAAACTTAGTTTTTATTTTTTGGGGGTAAGATATGTCTATACCATCTCTCTATAACAATTGTTTTATGCACCATATTGACAAGCTAAGAAATATGAATTAACAGAGGAAGCAATCAATTGAGAAAATTAAAACAAAAGCCAAAACAGAAAAACATCATACAAAATTGGCATGACCTTTTTTTTAATCAAATCAAAGTTCAGTCGTTCGATTATTAACACATGGATGCTCCACAATGAATAAGATAACAAACAAACACAATTCATGCAACAAAGGTAATTAGCTGATTGAACTAATGTTTATAATTTGAAAGTTGGTAACCATAATATAAATTTGTTGCTTCATTTATATTCTATCTCATATCAGTTAACTAATAGTATGAATGTCAAACGAAATTAAACATGTTGACACAAAATGAATAGAAGATAACATTTCGCCACACAAAATTTTATTGATTTTTTACATTTTTTACCTTCAGAAATTCTGCTGTATGAACAGCCCTCTGCTGCTGTTCAAAAGTACTTGAACTTCCATTCCATATGAAAACTGTATTCCCAGATTGCAAAACAAAACAATCATAGGAATTTAAGGATGTCGCGACCTATTGTTAAAAAAGATAATGTCATTGTAATTGTAGCACTCAAGTTTCTAAATGATACTCGCAAGCAATACAAATAATATTCAGCTAAAACAAGCTAAATGTAGTTATGTTTTTTTCTTAATAAAAAAAATGAAGATGATAGATGCCATGCAACTCAGTTGGTAAGAGCTCTGGTGGTGCTTTCCCCTATCTCATTTAAAACAGAAGAAGATTCTAGGTAAAAAAATGAAAAAAATAAACAAAATGTGACCAGCCATACCGCATCAACTTGCATTCCCTTACTGTTGTGGTTTGATGTTCCAGATACTTGGATCAGTGCAATGCCACCAGGAGAATAAGTTTCATCACTCAGGTCTTTTTCTGCAATCAAGCTTTTATATCCAGAGCTGATTCCACCCTATTCAGTAGAAATAATTGTATTTGACAAATAACAAAGAGAACTTAATGTAATTTTTTTCTAGATCTGCCATATGAAAATGCATAATAGTAAGTAGGTACCTTCAAAACAACCATGGGATGGAAAAGTGCCATAAATTGTGGTGGTTCTTTACCTGCAAGTATGCATCCCTGCAAAACAAATGAACTTCATGAAGAAGTTCATCATTTCAAGTTTATGGATAAAGATTAATAAGTTAAAACTTCAAAGAACCTGGGCTGGTCTTCCTTTCAAGGAGTTCCATATCTTATTAGCCATCTCTAGAGCCATGAGTTGATCATCCTGAAAAAAGGAAAATTTCACATTATGCTGGGAAAACCTAATTTGCTCATTGAACTGTATGCAACTCTTCAACATAGAGGTGCGGTTAAGAGTATAACTACTTTTTTGGTTTCTCATAGGACACTTGGTTATTGAAAGTTACCTGGGTGCTATCCTTTCCCATCCAACTAGTCAAGAAGTAGTCCTCTTTCTTTTCTCCAGAATGATAT
The DNA here is from genome assembly GCA_038050645.1 of Hedychium gardnerianum. NCBI lineage: Eukaryota > Viridiplantae > Streptophyta > Magnoliopsida > Zingiberales > Zingiberaceae > Hedychium > Hedychium gardnerianum. The sequence continues at coordinate 4,359,740 of JBBUKS010000002.1, read as the reverse complement.
GCATAGAGCACAATGTAACAATCTCCAGCATAGAATTTACCAATCTCTTCTTTTGGAACTGGTTCCTTGGCATCACCATTTATGAGCCAAACCTGCAAGTACTTTTGATAAGTTAGGACTCCACAAAAACAAACAATAACTAACATCATTCAGTATCTGCGGACTAAACAAAATGAAACCTCAAGTTCTCCACTGTCTTCAAGCAAAGGAGGAATTTCCTCATTTACTGGAGAGCCCTTTGATGCTCCCTTGAAATCCACACCTTGTTGCTTTATCAAAGCTACATAAATAGCATGATAATCTGTTAGCAAAAAAGAATTAAAAAGTATGTAATAAGTAACTTTGCAGAAAGCAAAAATAAATAAATAATACTAGTACCTGCGACTTTTCCTCTTCCATCCTCACTATTAGAAGTTCCTGTCCTGGCAGGCCATGATTCGAAGTTGGATTTGAACGAATGTGTTTCATACCCTTGAACAACTTGAGTAATTCTTGCTGTCTTTGGCCTATTTTCACTGACAATGAAGTCCTAAAAATTTAAAGTCAGGCCTATTGAAAGCTCATTCAATTGCAACTCAAGTAAAAACATATTTATTGAGAGAAACCTCAGCAGCTTTGCTGGCAGCTTTTCTCTCTTCTACATGTGTCATCCGGCCCACCCAAGTGAATATCTCAGCTCCACAATCCAGCAGATAGCATTTATTGTTTTCCAAGATTGATTTAGAAAGCACACACTCCTCCAGATTCAACTCACCATCATTGATACTATAAAAATTGTTTCACTATTATACATACCTGTAAAGCCTACAGATTCAAACTTAAAATAACATACCTATAAAGCCTTCCAGGAGTAGTTTCTATAAAAACATCATCTTCATGGACTACTTTTTTGCCAATTGGAGCAAAGCCACCAAAAAGGACCCAGAACTCACCTGAGTCAGACTCAGTTTGGAGATTTCCATCATCTTGCACAATTCATAACATATAAATGAAATGGAAGAAGATGAAGAATTAATATAATATCCATAGGAAAAGGTTCATTTACCAATAATTGCAACATCACATTTTCCTTCATGGTACTTATCCTTCAAATACTGTACTACTTCTAGAGCTTTAGCTCTTTCTTGAATATTAGAGTTGGAACCATTGAACTGATATATCTTATTTTCAGTATCCAAGATGAACACATCATCATGATTCAATGATGATCGAGCAAATGGAACCTTCCAAAAAATAAAGAATCTGGAAGTCAACAAAAACATAAATTTTGCAAACTATATAAAAAAAGTTGGTCAAAAGAATTAGCACCAGCTTCATTCTGACGACTCGTTTTCCTCTGCAAATATAGAGTCGTATTTCAAACTTTTCCTCTTCCGGTGTTTTAAATCCAGAAGCAAATCCTCCTTCCAAAGGAATGATGCAAGGTTTAAAGTATGACAAGAATTTGTCAGACTCAAATCCTTGAATTTCCCTGTGTTGAACAGCACGATCTCCAAGAACTGCATCAAGTTCTACAGTCTTCATTGCTGCAGTCCCAGCTTCATCCTGCGTTTAGTCATAAAATAAGAAACTTATCAGATAAAAGAAATTGTTTTTTCATTATGGAAATATCAACATGATATATACTTGGGTAGACTCTTTCCCAATCCAAAAATGGATGTCATAAAGGTGGCCACCACCTTTGTTTGAAGTTGTCTGCATTAAATCACCATAAACTTAAAACATTTAGCAGAAGCAGAAAAAATATAAGACGAAAAGGGATAGACAGAAAAAGAGGAAAAATGCACCTGCAAAACTATGTATGAATCTCCACTGAAGAATTTACCATAATCAGACTTTGGTAAAGCCACTGGTTGGAAGTTCTCAATCCTCCATATTTCCATTCCTCTATGCATTGTTAAGAAAATAACGCTGAGAACTTTCAAACACTTCAATGCAAAACAGGAGAAATTTTTGTGATGTTAATATTGTAACCACACATTATTGCATATTGTATTATACAAGGATACAATTTTTGTCCGGCTCCTTCAAATGCTGGATCAACATTCTTTGTAGAATTAGTCATTTCACTTTGAAAGCCTTTTGTATTGACCACTGAAATATGATGTCTTCACAATACCAGCACACACTTGAAACACTCAATTACCCATGAAAGTTGTGCTCTGTAAATGAAGTATCAAATGACATGTATATTTATGTATTTATCAATATGCACTACAATTTATCTAGAAATGTCAATTTATGTAAAAATCAAGAAGTAAACATCTAGAACAACAAACAACAGAAAAAATAGCAAAGATAAATTATCAAAAACAAAGGGAAACTGATATTATGGCCTTACATTGCTCATTTATTTTATTCACGATATAGCATTCTATAATTATGCTCGATCTGATCTCACAAGCCTGTGACAATATCATTAGCGCACATAAATTATACAATCTACTGTCATCAAATATCTTGATCAACATAGAGGGGTTACTAAAAGAGAGGCTCCTATGACAAGATATAACTTATAAGTTAACCTATATTGTATTTGACATAGGTTTTACCATTGAAACTTGAAGTAAATCAGAGATGAATATAAAGAATACCTTGCTGAAAAACAAGCAGAACCAAATCATCCTAACCAACGGGTTGTCATGGTTGACATTGAAATGACAATGGCCTATCCATCATTCAAAAATTTGAGCTAATGACTACAATGAAAATTTTTAAGAAGTATTACCTATAAAGGTTCGGATATCAAATAGTGTAATTTTGTGCAACAATACAATCTTGCACTTTGACAATTACCACGTAAGTTAATAAAACAAAAGCATCAAAACAATATGTCAAATAAAAGGAAATGTTGCTGCCCATCCAAGATGAATTGTCAAGTTGTCTTTTGTCATTTTCTACTCATGAAATAATAGAATGAATATTTTCCAACAAGTACTAAACAAAATGACTTTAACCAATTACAGCACGCATTGGAGATTGAAGTGAACTATAATCGTTTCAAGGAATCAATGAAGTGTCATTGTCTATGGAATACACGAGTAAACTTAGATTCTTCATGATTTATTCCAATATTAATGTAGGAAGAATCTACTGCGTCATTATTTAGAACAAGACCAACAGCATTGGTTTCTCAGGTGGAATTAAACAGAGATCATGAAAACTATAATAAGAAAAAGAAATAATTGTAATTGTGATCGACAGGGAAATACTCGCAATCGGTGGGATGAAATCAAGAATCATTTGATATGAATCGCAACAATAGTTGCGATGGACAACCGTTTAAGAGAAATGGTTTGTAGATTTGAAAACGATAAACAAATAGATAATCTGAACTATGGACAAGGATGCGTGTGCTCTAAAATATTAAAAATCAGCAATGATCATAAGCATAACAAAATTTCGATTAGCATAGGGAAATCTAACGAGGAAATCAACCACGACTTTGAGTTATCATTGAGTATACAAGCACATCGAAAAAAAAAAAGTGAAAAATTTAAGGATTCAACTCCAGTTAGGTGCTCACCGGGGAACATGAATGTGAGATTGGCGCGCAAGAAGAGACGATTTGGAGATCCACGAGGAAAGAGGCGGATGATATAGAGATAAAAAGGAAAGAGAGGGGAGAAATGAAGGAACTACGCGGCTAATAAGATCCGCGAGAAGTGGAGAAGGAAAAGTAAATGAGCAGAGAAAAGAGGGAAGAGGCGGGCGAAAGACGAGGAGAGGAGGGGCTCCCTTCACCCTTTCTCCACCTATATTTTAGGGGACAAAATAAAGAATTTAAAATTTAAAAGCATCTTTAGCTAATAAAGTGGCTGTAGTTTAGTGGTTAGAATTCCACGTTGTGGCCGTGGAGACCTGGGCTCGAATCCCAGCAGCCACACGTTTCCTTTTTTTGACCGTGTTTATTTTTGTGGATTAAGATTATTAATCAAATTATAGAGAATCACACGTCTTTTTTTTTCTCTCTAAAAAAAGGAATTATTTAATGAAAATATGCTGATAGAAAAAGGAAACACTTTGACGAGTAAAAGAATTATCTCGGTGGAAGTTGAAAATATACAAAATATCTTTCTTACATTGTTCCAAATTGCATCGTGAATATTTACATAAAACAAACCCACAAAAAATACTTCAGTAATATAATTAACAAGTGCACAATTTATCAATAGTTCCTTGTGAATAAATCCGATATCAATAATTGTTTTAAGTGAATTAGATTCGACGAACTCAACCAAAATCTCAAAATCCTTGAATTTTAAATGAACACAAAAATGTCTGATCCAACATGAGAAGCAAGGCATTTTTTGCTTCATCAATATGCCTCTAAGGAATCATCAATTTCTTTCTTAGTAATCAAGAATGGTTCTTATTAAGCTCACATGTAGCCAACAATTTCATGGTGCACTTCCATCCTAAACTATGTCATAATGCATGAAATCACATGAACGTCCAAGCTGTTCTTCGTACCAACATCAATCTGAAAAATAATCTTTTTTCGAGCACACTGGTCAGCAGATAATGGCCGCTGGAGTATTTACAATTGTATTTTCCATGATTTCACACCTTTACCAATAATCCCTGCAAGAACATACACCATCAGCAAACTCATGGAATCGATTTATATCTCTCAGGATGATCTTTCGTCTGAAAATCTCTGAAATAAGCTTCATTACTGTGTGGCAATCCCCACAGGTTCTCAGATTCTTCTTGATTCGAATGGGGGCGTTCGGGGGTAAATAGATTAGCCCAAATGAAAGTGCTAGCCTCTCACTATGATACCAAATATTCTGCTCTTTGTTCTGCTCCCCCACATCATTTACAGCAAACTGGGTATCAGGCGCATACCCTTTTGCCTTCACCAGCTCCTTCAACCTCCATAACATCTCGTATATCTGCTCTGTCGCCTGGTGCGATTGGTCGTGCGCTGTGAAAACAAACGTCTTTTTTGATACGTCTATCCAGCTGCATCCAGTTTCCTTCCTCACCCCATTGGATTGCATCAGTCTCCTGATCTCTTTAGCTTCTTCCAACATTCCATGGGATGCATACATGTTCGAAAGCAATACATAGTTGCCGGAGTTATGAGGTTCAATCTTAAAGAGCTTTTGTGCCACTTCTCTGCCTAGTTCCAAGTTCCTAGAGTTCCTACAAGCCGCAAGCAAAGCACCCCACACAGACGAATCAGGCTGTATTGGCATTGCATCAATGAATTGCGTTGCTTCATCCAAGCGGCCAGCTCGTCCGAGCAAGTCTACCATGCAAGCATAGTGCTCACTTCCGGGTGCCATTTTATGGACCTGAGACATGGAGTAGAAGTATTTGAATCCCTGGTCGACAAATCCATTGTGGCTGCAAGATGAAAGAACACTAACGAATGTGATGTAGTCTGGCTCGATCCCCAAATCCACCATTTCACCAAACAGTTTGATCACTTTGTATCCATGCCCATGTTGTTGGAAAGCTGCTATCATGGATGTCCAAGCGACCACATTTAACTGGTCCTTTGCCTCATCGAAGGTCCGATATGCATCTTCCAAGCTACCACATTTTGCATACATGGTGATCAAGGAGCTCCCAACACATTGGTTTTGGGCGCACCCGGTTTTCACTATCAAGGAATGGACTGCAGCACCCTGACCCCATGAGGCTAGCATGGCCAAAGCTTGGAGTAAGGTAGAAAAGGAGGTTTCATCTGGGGAAACTCCCTCTCGCACCATATGTAGGAAACAGCCACAAGCATCTTCGGGGCAATCACTTTCGATCCAACCCATCATCATAACATTCCAAGTCACAACATCTCTGTTGGAACATCTGTCGAACGCCTTCGCAGCTTCATCCAAGCGCCCACATTTGCAGTACATGTCGATGAGGGAGTTCCTCACATAGGCCAAAGACGACTCCACCGCAAGCTTAACAGCCAGGCCGTGCACCGCTCTCCCGAAGCCGATGCTGCACGCATTTGAGCACGCGCTCAGAACGCTGGACAAGCTCACCTGATTCGGGGTCAAGGAGCCATCATCCTTCAATAACGCGCGAAAAGCCTCCATCGCGTCGCAGTACAGCTGGTTGCGGACGAGCCCCACAATCAACGCGTTCCAAGAGACGAGGTTCCTCACGGGCATTTCGTCGAACACCTTTCGGAAATCCTCGACGCGACCGCACTTCGCGTACATGTCGGTCAAGGCGCTGGCGACGTAGACGGCGGCCGCGGCGCCGTGCCGGAGCACGAGGGCGTGGACCTGGCGGCCGAAGCCGTCTGCGCCAGCGGCGGCGCAGGCGGGAAGGACTGCGGAGAAGGTGTGGGAGTTGGGGGCGGCGGGGGCGGCGGAGGCATGGAGCTGAGCGAAGAGGAAGAGGGCGTCGAGGGGCCGGCGGGAGCGGGAGAGGTGGGCGATGAGGGACGTCCAGGCGACGACGGTGGAGTGGCGGCGGACGGAGGCGAAGATGAGGAGGGCGCGGTGGAGCTGTCCGGAGTTGGCGTAGAGGTCGATGAGCTGAGCGTGGAGGAGTGGGGAGGGGAGGAGGTTGGACGTGACGAGGAGGGAGTGGATCTGGTGGGCATGGTTTGGGTTCGAGGGTCTGGTGAGGTTGCAAACGGCGAGGAGGTTAGTGAGATAGTCGATGGTGAGAAATGAGTCGTATGATCTGCCGCTGCAGCGGTGAATGGACGTCGAGTAGGCTCTCATAATGGTTCAACTTGCACTGGGCGTTAAGGAACGAGCCGGAAACCTTTTAACTTGAAGAAAAAACACATGTAAAATATATGAGACGTTGACTATTGAATAAAAAATTATTCATGCTTTTAAATTTATCTGATGATCAATTTATAAAATTAAGTCATTCATTTTCGAAATTAATTAAACCTGAGACTCGAGCATCTGATTATAAATCATAAAATGGGAGACAAAGACTAGATAAAGATTACTTTTATGACAAAATAAAATTTGACAATTTGCAAACTATGAAATTCTCAAAGACATACCTAATTTTAAATTTTAGAATGCGCTCATTTGAGAAATCTCAAGGTTAGGTGCACCGTAATTTCGCAACTTTAACAGCGCCCTTTCACCCAATGCCAAATAAAGTTAGCTAAAAAGTCTTCTGTGGCTAGAACTAATTCAGGGAAACAAAAATCACAAGTCAAAGCACAAATCGAACGCTAGAATTACAAGCATTCTAGCAGAACTTCGGATCAGCTTCCTGCAGACTTGAGCTCCTCCAATGTCGACTTTATGTGATCTTTCACAAGCTCTAACCGCTTCAGGTAAACCTCAAGTTCCAGAATCTGCTGTGTTCTCCATTTTTCATCGACAGGCATTCCAGGGGCAACCAAAGAACCACACCCATAGCTCAGGGGCAGAGAGTTCAGTAGTGTTCCCCTACCAAGTCCTGAAGCAAATGGCTCCTCGATGGCAGAATTGATGAGCTCCATGAACAGTGGTGAGAAGCAATTCTTTACCGTCTCCTCGATGATGTCTGGTATCCCAGCTGAGGAAGCTAAAGGTGTTTGCATCGGTGGGTTGGAAGAAGCTAAAGGTGTAGCATCAGGTACACCAGCGGCAGCCTCTTCCACCTTTCTCCTTTTCATGCGCTGTCTTGATCTAGGGTTCCTCCTCTCAGAAGTCACAGAACCATCGTTGATCGGAATGGTAATAATCTCGTTGCTGATGACATTTGGGGTGTTAAGATCCTCGTCATCGCTATCGTGAGTCCTCTTGGTGCTTGCGCTCCAGATCTTGCGAGCGATGTCGTATATGGCCCGCTCGTGTGCGCCCCTAAAAGAGAAGCCTTTTCCTGCGGCCTGCATCCGGCCGACACAGTTCCGATACTTCTTCTTCATGCGGCGGATCTTCTCGATCAGTTGGTTCTTAGTGAACTCAAAATGGAGCTGCTTCTTGATCTCCTCATAGAAAGGGCCGGTGTCGTACTGGTGGGAGGCAAAGGCGGTGCCGCGCCTCGAGGTAAACTCGAAGAAACCTTGCAGGATTTTAATTTCCTCTTCGTCCGTCCAAAGCCTCTGAAAGAGCCGGCGAGAATCATCCAACGCAACTACCGCGAGGGACCTCCGCTCATCAGAGACCGAGGCGGCGGCAAGGGGCATATGGACGGGGGTGAAGAAAGGGGCATTAGAAGGAGAAGCGGCAGGAAGGATTTGGACAGGGATGACGCCGTTCTGGGAATGACCAGCGACGGCATCTGACTGGATAGGGTTGAGTTTGGGGACGAAATTAGTAGGGTTAGGGATTGCGGAATCGCTGGAGGGGGCAGAAGCGTTCAGATCGGCAGAGGCCAGCGAAGGTAGTTCCGGCTGTGGATGTGTCGGAAGCGCTGTCTGGCCGTCGTCGTCGTCGTCTTCGCTGTCGTCGCTCATGTCGGAATCGTCCTCATCGTCGTCCTCGAAGACGGCGCCCTCCTGCTCCACTTCTTCGGCCGGCGACATCCCGTCTTCCTAAGTGGTATTCCTCTTCCTCTCTTCCTCTTCCTCTTCCCGTGGAAGGGATCGATTGGGAACGAGGGTTTGAGCCTGGAAGAACGAATGGGTCAGCTTGAAGCGGATAGATACGGCGACTATTGCTCCCCGGCGGGTAGACGATCGCTACCGCACGATTATGAGCGGACGGCCCAGACGACGTTTGACGGAATGAAAGCGACACAACGTCTGGAGCGACGTAAAACACCCCCAAGGGACGTGGCATTTAAATGAGGGTAAAAGACGAAACGATTGGCCCTCACGTTCCGTCACTTCATCCCAAAATTAATATGGAGGAGATAAATTACGGAGACTAGTTTAGCTAATCCAAACAGTGACTAGTGCATAAGGGAGGACAGGAACCTGACTACTAGCCAAGATTTAATTCTTAAATCTCATGATGATAACACATCATATACTAACAATCAGTTTATCCCGAAAGGACGATAGGTCGTGGCATTTAAATAGACTATCATGCCGTCAATCATGTTATACTAAATTTTATTCTTCCTTATGCATTAGTTATTATTTGGACTAATTAGATTAGTCCTCGTAATTTATCTCTTTCGTATTAATTTTGGGACGAACTGACGGAACACTAGGATGAATGTTTAAGGTTTTTATCACCATGTTATACTAAATTTGGAAAGAAAAAAAATCGTAAAAGAATTATATAGATTAATTAAAGGCACTTGTTGACATGTACCTAATTTTTAGGTATATTTAAATCACGCATCACACTTGGTATTTAGAGAATCACATGTCTATTTTTAAAA
>JBBUKS010000002.1:4328803-4343277 GCA_038050645.1 Hedychium gardnerianum | reverse complement strand
AAAACTCTTATTAACATGCTAAATAAATAAAATAAAATAAATAAATAAGTTTGAATTATCAAGCTCAATAACTAATCAAACAAGTAAAAATTTCAAACAATCAAATAAGCTTGAATTGAGAGTTCGATAATATCTAAACGAACCAAATTTAAGTCAAACTTGAAGTGAGAGCTTGATAATATCTAAATGAACTAAGCTCAAGTTAAATTTCAAACAAACTCAAGCTCATAAAAAATAAATCAAGTCAAATTTAAATAATTATTTTAATTTATTTTAGGCTCGGTTCGATTTCATTCGATTATTTTATTAAATAAATTTGAATAACTTAATTTATTTAAGTGCCTAATTATATATGAGTTATTGGGATGGGATGCCTTTGATTAAAAAAGACGTCTTTTGATTTTTATCCTATGTATAACTATTGCCCCATATATATTGCACTGCACCCTTTTTGGGGTTCTTATTCACATATAGTGTGTGTGATCGGAGGAATCCTTGGTTGCTTATCTTATCGATGACAGTGTTGAAGCTCGTCTAGACCCATCTCAACTTCCAATGGCAAGCCCTGTCTCTATCATCATCGTTGCAAAGGAAGTTGTTATTGATGCAATCAAGCAACTGCTGCCCATATTTTTCAAGCAACCGAGAGATTTGATGGTTGACACAGGCGTATTAATATTCTTCCTATTTATTTAATGTATAAGACAAGACTTGATTTTAATGGATAAATTGACCTTCGCATTATTCTTCCTCTGTGTTCACATGGTGCTGGAAACTAAAATAAATTTCTTTTTCTCTCTTAAGCATCCGACAACCTTGCTCTCTTCAACTTAAGCAATCTAACAAGTAATTTACTAAAAGATTTTTTATTTTGTTTGTGTATCCAAACTATGTAAAAGCTCCTGTAAACAATGAACTCGTATATTAACGCATCTTCCTCCTACCAGAATGTTATTTACAATGCCTTATTCGGCTTCCTGCCGTCGAACAATGAGAGCTTGAACAAAACTTTTCTAGCAGCTCTTTTTACCCTACCTAAATTCATATGACCAAAGTTTTACACCAAGCAGCTATGTGTCGCAACCGATCAGTTTAGTTGTTATGACTGTTATTCAACGAGTTCTTAATTTTCATAAGGGCCTCAGCTGACAAACTGCAACACTTCAACCTCTGCGGCCATCGTGATCCACCGGGGGATGAGGCAGGCAAGTACCGTGATTCGTCGGAGAAGCAAATCACAATTACTGTGAGGTTGTCGGATGTGTTGAGACGCAATGCCTCCATGACAAGTTCCCTCGCACACCGTTCGGGGTCCTTGTGTCGTCTGAGGGCCCTGCGCACGATACCCACCGCAAGCTGGCTCGACATGACGTCCCAGATCCCGTCGCACCCAATGATAAGGAACTCGTCGTCCTCAGTCAGGATGGCCTGCCTGAATTCTGGTTCTGCAACGAGTGGAGAGGGGGAACCTCGCGGAATTTTCAAGTACCAATCACCGAGTGCTCGGGTGACAGAGAGGGCACCATTGAGGTACCCGTCTTCGATAAAACCACCTGATTGCTCAACCCGTCTGCGCTCAGCATCATGGATGGGTCTATGATCTTGGGACATGTCGATTGCTTGTCCTTTCCTGCACAATACCGCCCGGCAATCACCAGCATTGGCTACCACAAGATACCTGTAGTCAAATAAACCAAAAATCAGTAATGAAATGGTAATTTGTGCTAGTTCAAGATATTTCAAAATTTTAATATAAAAAAAAAAAGCAAAACATACTTTCCAAACACCAAAGCTGTCAGAGCTGTAGTCCCAGATGAGCTGCTAATTGTGCTGTCATCAGCCAATGCAAGGTCTGCGTGAAGAAATGATTCTCTAACAGAGTTCTCCACAGATTCCACAAATATCTCATCAGCTTCTGTTTCCTGAGGAAAGTTAGCATCCTCGAACAAAAACCTAATCGCATGCTGTTTAATGTAGGCAGCAGCATCAGGACCTCCATGGCCATCAAACACCTGCAGAGAAGTGGGAATTTGCATCAGTTGGAATGAACTTGCGTAACCATTCAATCAAATAGGGGCCAAATACTTACCCCATAGAAGGCACTAGGGGTGGGACACCTAAACGGAGAGCCTAGGTGTGTTGAAAGATCATCAATGCGAATATGTTCATCTTCCATGAACTTTCGGGGCCCAATGTCAGCAAAGCTCCCAGACCGAATGTTAGGGATAAACTGAATTGGTGCTACAGATGAAATGCCATGAGGTGCTCCCGAATTCTGCATAAGTAGACAACGTATGAACTCGGAGAAGAAAGAAAGGGTCAATGTACTGGAATCGCATGAATATAGAAAATCATACTCTGGATCAGTTGCCAAACAATTAAAGTAGGAAAGGCGATGTACCAAGCAACATAGACTACCAAGAAGATTTGCCAATTCAACATGAATGCATTTAATTTGTCAAATACTTGGTTTGCCACTAACTAAGTAGTTAGGACTTGCAGATGTCTTAAGACAGCTAGACATTAACTCATCTTGCTTCTGCAGCATGCACTTTACAAATTGAACATCAAGCCCCAGACAAGATATCTTTACATAGCAAGCATCACTGTCAATTTAAACAAGGCGTAAAAGTTGCCCAAAGAGATACATTACCAGCTATTTCATGCCAAGGAAGTTAGAATAATTTAGCAATTTACTTTTTCTACTAAGAACCTGAACAAGAAGAACTAATTGAAAGAAAATAGTATAAATAGAGCCTGGATTCCATCTATATCAAACAACCAAGAACAAGAACTCATTAAATGGAAACAATATAAATATAGCCAGGATCACATCTACATCAAACGATCAAGAACAAGAACTTATTAAAAGTAAACAACATAAATAGAGCCTAGATAAGATCTACATCATACGATCAAGAACAAGAACTAATCAAAAGAAAACAATATAAATAGATCCTGGATACCATCTACTTCAAGCGATAAAAAACAAGAACTAACTAAAAGGAAACAACATAAATAGGGCCTGGACACCATCTACTTCAAGCGATAAAAAACAAGAACCAACTAAAAGGAAACAACATAAATAGAGCCTGGATAATATGTACTTAAAACGATCAAGAACAAGAACTAATTAAGGAAACAACATAAATAGAGCCTGGATAACATCTATATCAAACAAAGAAAGAGAAATACAATCATAAATCATCATTCATGATGCCACACCTAAGACTCAATAGCGAATTATTTGAAGAATAATAAATCGCAATCGAAGAGCTATAGATAACTTTTAGCACCCAAAAAAAAAATAGTCCTAACACAAGAAAATAAAGGGAAGAATCTGTTCGAGAGAACGACATTAATGAAAACGCCAAATAAAGCTAGAGTTCGAAAGAACAAAACCCTACACCAACCATCTCAGAAACGGTGATGTCAACAGCTACCGCAACAACCTCCGATCCCCGCTCCGACTGACGAAGCACCGGTGTCGACGAAGGCGCCGCAGCGACCACTGCGGAAGCCGCCGCCGTTATATCGACGATCTCCTCGATCTCCTTAGCGATGCACCGGTAGGGCACGTCGATGGCGGGGATGCCCTGATGTAAACAATCCGCTGCTCCGGCCACCATCTTGAACCCCAAAAGAAACTCCCTTTGTCTAATTAACCGGCACCAACTGAATCCGCACGTAAAGAATCCACGAAATCCCTCCTCAAAATCTGATCTTGCACAGATCTCGCTCAAGAATTCTTCCTCCCTAGGGTTTCCGGCTTCCTGGTCAATTTGGGCGTCTGGCGATCCGATCGCTACTCTTGGTATCTTCTCCCGCTATTAACGAAGGGCAGCAGCCATCCGCGAGCAATTTAAGGAAGTCGAAGGCTACCTGCGAGAACCGGTGGGCGCAGGAACAGTCACGGGCACGTGCGTGTTTTGGGACGTCTCCTTTTACCGTAACCGACACGTAGGTATGAACCAGCCGGTAGGTTGCGCGTCGGCAGCGGCGACGCTGCCAAGTCCCACTCGGTCAACGACACCTCGGAGAAGGGGCGGCCGCTGGATCGTAGACGAAGAACAAATCAGCGAAGAATCCTCGCCGTTGGATTGGGAAAGGGTGTTAAATTATGGCGGCGATGAGAAGAAGCATCTAGATTGGATATACACGTCCACACGCGGACAGGATTCGAATTCTTCTTTTTTTTTTTTCCTTTTCTTTCACAAATTTCTTCTTGTTTAAGGAATCGATTTAAAGGGCTTCAAATAAACAAAATTATTATTACCAATTACGAAGTCGTGATTGCCTCGTCACAGTGCAATATACGATAAAGTAGATCAGCAGCATTCGATTTAATTCTAGATCAATTTATTCTAAAATAATTCATATAATTTACTTTTTTTAGAGATTTAATTGATCTAAAAATATAATTCCTACCTACCGATTCCATTTTGAAAACAGTATGTTACGGTGGATTAGGCAACGGTGCCATGGGAGGGCAGCGCTAGCGCTGGTTTGTTGTGCAGTGGCGCTGGAATGCACCAGCACTGGCAGCGTGCAAACAAAACAATTTTAATAAGAAAGAAAGGGAAGACTGTGGAGTCTGGACACGGATTCCTGACCTCAGGTTTTGGGTGCTGTCGCACATTCACAGGGTATAGGCAAGACATCAGAGGATGGCAAGCCAAGGGGGTCTACCATATACATGGCTATGTTGGACGAGTGACTGTTACTGATACCCTCTCAAATATATCTATCTCTTCGTCAGTTCATACTAAGCCTGTGGTCCTAGCAGCAATACAAGTACAAAATGTTGATGCCTAAATCTCGAATTAGAGTGCAAGTTTCCCCACCAACGTACTTGAGTGCTCTAAGTCTTTCATTCAGCTCTAGTTCAAAGACCTGAGTATGCTTCCTGGGATAGCCTAACTGTTTCCGGTGATGCAGCTCAACTGTTTCCGGGTATCCCACTAAGGCCACCACTTTCTTGTGTGATGAAGTGAATCTTGGAGAGCCATGGGAGGTTCAGGGAGGATCTTAAAATCTTCTTTCTTCCTTTGGGAGATTGAGCTGAAAAATACTGACAATTCCCAAATTCTGGTTTAGTACCATACAGGAATCCTGAAAGTGTTCTTCACGAGTATTTCCATTGGGATCAGGCAATTCCTCCTTCGTACATGATGAATCTGGCTACCCTCATACTCTCCATAAGTGCATTAACATGGTGATTGTTTTAATTTAGGGTGTTTAGTAGATAGAGTAGTTATGGTAGAAAAGTTTAAGTTATATTGGTTTATTTCTAGTTCCTTCAAATTAGAATTTATACAAGACACTTGTGCTACGCCACAAGCACACTACATCATCCACTGAATTTTTATAATCTGAATCTTGTCTGTAATAGAGCTCGCCAGAGGAAATGGAGAAAACAATACATGCCTCAGACACCTTGTCATCACTGAACATTAACTGATCTGCTTGTACAAGTTGAGCTCGAAGCATCAACACTTTGCTGGACATCCTTGTTTTTGTAAGCTGAATTAAGTATTCCATTCATCTAAGAGCCTTAGAGGATACTTGCTTCAAAGAAATAAGAAGTTGATCACAATTTAAAATTAATACACGCATTCGTGTTGCAGCTTATACTTTGCAGTTTCCTTAAAAGAACAGCAATCAAGTAAAATCAAGAGATTCGATCTTCTTCTTCAGTGAAAGCCCTTTGAAGTAAGTGAAGCGTCTTATGCATCGTCCCTAATAAAGCCTCTGAAGCAGGCTCCTACAAAATGTGAGCTCAAAGAAGTAAAGTAGCTTCCTTGATAAATTAATCAAAATATTTGAGAAATGGAAGATTCATAAATGAAGTACAATGAATTTTCCTATATATGAACAATATTAATTAATAAATGACTTTAGTTTTTGTCTAAAATAGTCTAGATAAGCTGAATTCTTTTCATTCTTAATCCATGGCCAGCCTCCTCTTTTCTCTCGTCTCGTTGTGCTCGATAGATCAAGACGTGGAGAATAAAAGTATATTTTATTCTTCAACAATTTTCAATCATTTTGTTCTAGATTAGGTGGAGACTTTTCGTTTCGTTGTGTGACTTTGTTGCAAGAGAACTTTGGTGGATCCTGTGGAGTTCCTGTTGGGTGCACACTACGATAGAAAATCGTCTGGTGGAGGTTCAAGACATGATAGGCCACTGTGAAAGTAAAGTACCCATATTATACACTGTGATTGATATCTGACAATTGAACCAAACCTGTATGTTTGCATCCTCCTCTGTCACTTTTGGAGAGTAATTTATTCATCTCCCCTGTTAGTATGTTTAACACTCGCATTCTATAAATACAATCTCCTTAAAGAACTGCAGAAACCCAAATTTCTGCAAGTCACGCACTGATCATGGTGGCATTTTGGCATCTCCGTCATTCCTCAAAATGGTCATGAAAGCTGGGCATTGATGATATCATTTAAGAGTCTCTCAAGTGTTATAAACACATCACCCACAAAGCAGATGTGTCTTCGGGCAGGACAAGGAGGAGGTGGGCACCTCATAAATGCAATTCAAAGGCATTATGATTGCAAATCTGTGTTGAGCAGGAGGTGGTGTGGTAGACAAGTGTTAGTGGTTAGCAAGCACAAACAGATGAGGCCTAAAGTGTAGGAAGCTGTCCACATTTCCAATCACCTCTGCGGTCTTTGTCATTCTGTCTTACTGAAAATTCTAGCTGTAGTTTCATCTCTAACCCAATTGTTTCTAAAGGAGTTTTACCAAATGTAATTTTCATCATGGAAAATGATTATTTGGAGCACTGTAGAATGCAAACAAAAGGACAGAAAAGATTCATAAGCTTGTATACATCTCCATGGGTCACAAGAAGAAGAATAATACTCTGCACACACAGACATACGTAACAAGTCAAACAAAACAAACCGATGCCTTCGAGATTACAATAGCACACATAAAAACATTTAACAACATGCTCACTTAGTAAGTTACTAGAGTTGGAGATCGACTTTATTCTCATGAAGAACTAATTGAATGCGCATGCAAGCGCAGCTCAGGAGGGATGGAGAGGAGAGGTGGGCAGGAGAAGGGCGAGAAGGGAGGAATATAGTTCGCATTGACTCACCCATGGCGAAGAGTGAGGCAAGTGAAATTAATGAAGAATTGGGCCTTACAAGGTCAAGAAAAGGTCTTACAAGGTCAAGAACAATTAAATCAAGAAAAGAAAATTGAAGAAGGACGTGAGAAGCTCAGCTGAGATAACGCCAACACGAAACTAGCAAGAAACACTTGCTAGAACAAACAAAGGCAAAGAGAAGAGGAGGGCATTAGGATGAAAGACAAGTATCCTTTGACTTGCGCTCCAGCTTCTTGCCATGTTGGTGATAGCAAACAAAGGCATGGGCACTGCATGCGCCTTTACAGGAGTGGAAGATGGTCTCTGCAGAAAGAACACAAGTGTTAACGATAAGAAGGGCAAAAATTAGCTCGCTTTCTACTCTTCAGTTAAGCTCTTACCGATAAATAGCTAAAGAACAGATTGGAAGCTGCAGTTCGTTCCATGCTTCAACTCAGAAATCCTAAAGAAATTAAAGCTAAAAATCACAGACAAAGAGAGGGAGGCAGTAGCCACACACCTCAGACTGCTTAAGAAAGCGTAATTGATGTCACAAAAGTGAGGGGAGATGCAAAGGGACACAACTACACACATAGGAAGGCAGCTAGGCTTGTGGTATTAAAAAGGATGAGGAGATAAGGCAGCAACAAAAGAGCAGAGAAGAGTCTTCTCTGGCTTTTCAGCAATGACTTAGATGGAGGAGTTTGGCATGAATGTTAGGGCTAGTGTTAGGCATGGATTTTGTAGGCTGCTCGATGTTCAATACGAAGCATGGTAAGGTGTTACTGCATGGCATACTGCTGGATTTTCTTTTGCATTTATAAAGTAAATGATCAATTCAAAAGAATTAAGATTGACAAAAAAACTCAGTTTAAGATAAAGAAATAAGAACTTTAATTCAAAACATATGTAGTATGCTATTTATTTTTTATTTTTTGTGGAAACAGGTAGGTCCTAATGCATGATTATGTATGCTTAAAGCGACTGCTCTTCTTTGACCAAATTATGTGTTGGATTACATGCAAAGACCAAAAGAACATTTTGGTATGTGATATTGTATATATTTATATGTAGGAACCAAGCACAAGGCATCACTATATATATATATATAATTAATAACAATAGTTAAAATAAACCAAAGGTGCTTATGGATTCATTTCATGATCCCTACACAGTCTTTGAGAAGAAGATGTTTATTTTAATTTTTGTCACAGTATTAAAAGCTTGCGTCCATTAAAGCTTGCACCGCGAAGGCCAAGCAATGAAGCAAACAGCAAGAGCAAGAAAGTTTAAGAAATCGACCGAGCACGCAGCTTGCTCCATTGCATGCAAGTCGAAGACTGATTACTGAGTACTGATCTTGAGAGTCATCATCTCATCTCGTGCATGGCATATGGTTTCAGACAATTAGTTTAATTGGGTGGTCCGTGCACGCACTATGTTCGAGCATATTTTGGTTTAGTTTTCTCTCCTCCCGAAGATTCTACGAAGGCTTTTTGTATGTTTCTATTCTGAAGAAATGGCGTTTCTCTGTGATCACGTGAAGTTTGATATCTTCATGCAGGGGACTGAAGGGGACCTTTCATGAGAATTAGGACCAAACTCCTTCAATGTCACCTGCTGCTGCTCCTGTACTCTTAGCATCCGTAATTAACACACCCTCCGATTCACTGTAAATTTAAGGCCTCAACTCAGTGGTAGATTCACTGGATTTAATGGTGTGCTTTCAATGGCTACTCTGCTGCCTCTCTCTTTAGTTTTACTCCTCCTCCTCCAGTATAATCAATATGATATATATTTCTGGAACAACAATATAATTGGTTTTGGTTATGAGAGTTCAAAATGGTTCGATGGAGCTTGTTTGTTGTTAATTACTTGGTCTGAGAAAATGTTGGGAATGCAGGGAGAGAGGAAGAACAGATATATGTTGGCAGTTGGCAGGAGCAATGATCTGAGAATGCCTTTTGAACTGTATCTGTCTGCAAGCGATTTTGTTTCAGAAGATTGTAGGGAAGCATCAGGCATGCGTTCTTCATTTTGTGTCGATTTTAAATTTTAATAGGCAGAATTTTAATTTTCTAACATGCAGCGTCCCTGTTTTTCTAGAATATATAGAAGAAAATATAATATATACACCATGGAAATTAAAAAAGAGGGAATAAATTATTGAAAATAAAAAAAATGTATAAATCTATTTTTTATTATTTTTATTTGATGTTTTTAAGTTTGGATTTTAAAGTGAGTTTTCAGTTTAAATCGCACAAAAATAATGTGAAGAGTAAAAAATATTGGGAATTTTTTTTTAAAAGGTCACTCTAAATTATGTAAATAGTCAAAGTGATAGATATTTTATATCCAAAATAAAATATTAATTATTTTATTTTAATCAAAATTACTATTTATTAACTTCATTACAAAAATTAAAATTTATCAAAATCACTCTGAAATAATGTTAACGACTAATTAAATAATTATTACGTAGTTATAATAACTATTACAAGTGAGCTATTACAAATAGCTACTTAACTGCTACATATTATATTAATTAGTCTTAACTGTTATAATAATATTAAAAATAAAAGATATTTTTAAGATAAAATATTCGGCGAGATGTCTTGTAAAAAATCCAAAAAAAAATTGTTCTCTTTTAGTGTATTTTTTTTCTTCAAAGTAAACTGCGAAAATATACGTGTAGAAAAATCTTTCTATCTTATTATTATTTTAAATATAAATCATCATAAAGAATATATGTTTTTAATCACAAATAATTGGCATTTTTAGCCGTCTGGGCTTTAAATGGACTAACTTCACTTGTAGGAGACCACCCAACCCAACAATTAGCAACATTTTTATTTTAAATATATAATAATAATAATTATATATAAATTATTACTTTATATGAAATTTGATTTATATAACTCTGTTTAATAAACAATAACAATTTAATGCAGTTGTAAATTCGAAAATTTAAATTTTGTATTAAGTTTATGTCAAATTTACTAAAATAAATGTTGACGTTAATATTAAAATTCATAATTTGTATTGAATATTTAAGGAGATTACCAGCTTTCACTTGTTTTTTAAAAGGTCAATCAATATGCTTTAGTGGTATTAATATAAGCTTTTGCTTAATTGGATTAATCCATTAATTTATTTATATATATATATATATTTAAAGTAAATCTAAAAAAGTATATTAATTGACAGTATTTATGACCTAACTGCTAAACTTAGGTTTTCTATTTTAAACCTCAAATTTTTAAGGCCTTTCACCCATTTCCCGTTTAAATACGGTCCACGTCTCCCTCGTCTCCCTCGCCCTGTCCCTCCGCCACCACCACAACGATCTCCGCCACCACGTTAACGATGAGGCCCAACCAACTCCTTCCCCTCATCATCCTCCTCGCGTTCTCCGCCGCCGCCGCCGCCGCCCTGCGTCCTCTCATCGGCGTGGTGGCCCTCTGCGCCCGCACCGACTACCCGGCCGTCTGCCTGGACGCCGCAAAGTCGTTCGGGAGCTCCTACCCGCCGTCGCCCGACGCGGGGGATCTGCTGTCGATGCACCTCGACATGGCTGCGAAGCACACGAGCGCGGCGAAGGCGGCGGTGGAGGAGCAGAAGAAGCGGGCGGCGGACGCGCGGGAGCAGGGGGCGCTGAAGGTGTGCGCGTCGCAGTTCGGGGACGCGCTGGACGACATGGGCAAGGCGCGGAACGCCATCCTGGTGAAGGACGCCGGCACCGCCAACAGCATGCTCAGCGCCGTCATCACGTACTACAGCACCTGCGACGACGCCTTCACCGAGATAAAGAGGGCGAACCCGGTGGCGAAGCAGGACGACGCGCTCTCCAAGATCATCAGCAACGTCCTCGCCCTCGGCCAGCTGGCGCTCGCCGGAAATAAGTAGCGGCGAAACAAATCATCATCCGCCGATCGATCGGAAGAAGGCGATCGGTGATCGATGGACGAGTTTAATTATTTGTGTGATTTCGATGTGATTTGTGATGTTGTCGGCTGTAATTAAATCGAGAGTATAAAACATTAACGGAGTTGGTTTCATTGAATTTGATTAATTTATCAATTTAATTTTATAAAAAAAAATTTATCAGATAAATCAAAAAATATTTATCACGTATATTATTTTAGATCAATCAAAAATTTATCCATTAATTTATCGAAACTATAATTCAATCCTGAAAAAAGCTATATCATTCCTCGAAGCAATTTATTTGCCTCTAATGATTTTTACTAACTAATTATTAAATTTGATAATTAAAATAATTATGAAAATTAGTTGATGACAAGCTTAACATTTTATCATCGGATTATCAAATATAAATATTATAGTGTTACTTTTTTTAATTTGATATGTTCAGATTTATTAAAATGATTGGAAGAACATTGGAATTGGCTAACCCAAAGCCCAAATTTAAGCCCATGCATTTCTAAAATTACGTCAAATCAAAAGGATACTTTTTTTTAAAAAAAAAAAAGCATCCTATCATATTTTTATATTAAAAATATTTTTATTTCAATACAATATATTAAAACAAATTGGTTCAATTTTGTAAAAAATAGTATACATAGTAGTGTTGTATTAAAATTTCTTAATCAATTTAAGTAAAATTATTTAAACTTGATAAAATTAGTTTTAAAAGATTAAAATCACTATAAAATTATTATAATGGTCATTTAGTACTGCTGCTATATTTAACAGTTATTAAATGATTGTTATACTGTCTTAGCAAATACTTATTGATTATTACAACAATTCTAGCAATTTAAGTTTATATTACTTTTAATATTAATTATTGAAGTTATTTTAATTATATTTAATTTTTTTATTAACTTGATAAGATATCTTTTATTTAAAAACATTATTATATAAATATAATTATAGAAACAAATTAAATTTTTAAAAAATAATTTACTTTAATATATTATAATAGCTGTATTTTTCACTTTCTTTCAAAATTTGTTTCTTTTGAGATATTTTTTTTTGCAACGTAAGTTCAAAAGAGAGATTATGTTATTATTGTGATTGACTCTTATTTTTTTATGTTGCTATAAATAATAAGTTTGCAAGGTCGGACCTTGCTCGCGGCAAAGTTCGACCTCGCTCCGAGAGCTAAACCTGATCGTTTCGGGAGGGAGGAGGTAAATTCATTTTTATTGAGTACTTTGTTTAGAGGAAAATCCTCTTAGGATAAATTCGTTCCTACTAAATTTTTTATTTAGAGGAAAAAATTAGGTTGAAGGATTCATGATTCGAATATCCGATTTGGGGCATATGGAAGTCGACTGTCAACTTATTATTACGAGTCCTTTTGGATTTATCACGAATCAAGAAAGGGTCGTTCACTTCTAGAATTAATATATTGGGTAAGAATTTGAATATTTGGATTAAAAAATAAATAAATAAATAAAAGTAAGCAGCTCCTGTTTTGATCCACAGAAAAGGTCATCCAAACTTGTGTTCGGGTCTTTGGTTTGCAGAAATGCATGCTTCAGCTTGCAGCTGCGTGAAGACAAAGCAGGGTTTAAAACGCTCAAAGAAGCGGATTAAAAAAGAATTAAAATCCAATCTTCTTGATTTGTTTATTCCTGATTTATTAGTTAATTGAAGTCGTTTGTATTTGTTTTCTGTGTTTGCAGCTGCGTAACGTCGAAGCAGAAGTAGGTGAAAAAGGATAATAAAAAGTTGCAAGAAGGATTAGATTTCGGCCTTTCCTTTTTCTTTTTCTTAAAAAAAAAGATGATGAGAATTATAAAAATAGATGTGGTTAATTCAGTACGTTTATTTTATTCTTTAAAAACATTGTTTTTAGTACAGTCGTTGTTACTTCTTTAGATTAAATTAAGATATCTTAATTTTCTATTAAACTAATTTTACAGGAGTAATCTTAAAACAAAGAGGTGCATTTTTATGGTTTTAAAATTTAAAAGTGCATTATTATTTAAGATGTTTAGAAGTTGATAATTGTTAAAATCGTTATATTGTAATTTCATTTAACTCTCTAAAAGCCTAATAAATTATAAATAAGAGGACATAAAAAACAGTGAAAATCCAAATCATAAATTAATTGTGTGCCAATTTTTGAAGTGCGAGATGAAAGATTCATCTCAATTCATTTGATACTTTTCTGTGTGTGTCTCTCTCTCTCTCTCTCTCTCTCTCTTCATTAGATAAACCATACGTATGATAGAGAGCAAGCACCTACCTCTCACCAAGGAAAGGGATGTTCTAACATTCAACTTCCTATAATCTACAAGGTTTTATTCATTTCAATCAATGAATTCTTCAAGTTCTTAATTCCACCCGCATAAAACTCCCTCTTCAGATCAATTTCATGCCAAAATTTGTGTGGACAAAAAAGGATAAAAATCTCAGAGAAGCAAATGGAAACAGTGAATGGCCATGAACAGCTGAGGACACGCAAGAAGGGGAGGAGATATAGAGGAATAATTTGCACAAAAGGGAAGATACAAAAGATGGAGAATCTTGATTCTTTGCAAAGGATTGAATTGATAGGTGTCGGCTGGGAAACACAATTTCCATTCTATTTCTCGATAGAATCTAAGAAGAAACGATTGGCACGTGAGGCTGGATGGGGTGGGCAAATTTGGCATGGCACTGGATTTGCTATCTAACTCGATCTCATCTCATGCCTTGTGTGCTATCTAACCCACACTCAAACCTTTTTCTTTTTCTTTTCTTTTCTTTTCTTTTCTTGTCTTGTCTTTCCTTTCCTTTCTTTTCTCGTGCTACTTGTATATTATGTTGATTGCCCCTTGCTTCTGCTTCACCCTCCTCTCGCCTCCTCATCCTCTTCCGTTTCTTGTCTTCTCTTGTACCAAGGTCCTCACTCTGCTCTCTTCCCTCCCCTGTTTGATGCTGGTCTAAGGTTGAGATTTTCAGGAATCTGATTCGTGGGATTTTGTGAAAAAACTTGGCTGTTCAGAATCCATGGCAGGCTGCAATCAAGGGAATATAGCTCCTCAAGGCGAAGAGGTAATGCTTGTTCTTCTATCTTCCCCCCTTTTGGTTTTGGAAGTGATAAAGTTTGGTTATTGAATTTCAAACTGAAAAAAGAGCTGTGTAAATAATCTTGGTTCGATAAGGGTTTCTTTTGATAGATACTTTTAGATGAAGAACCTTGGTGCTTCTTCTTCTATGCTTTCACTGACTGCATTAAACTGACAAGTCTAGCCATCAATCTCTAATCTTACACTGCATCATATTGTTTGGTATGTTGTCTTAGGTGCTATTGGAGAAAAGATACGGAGGTATTGTAGCCAAAAAGCCATTAATCTCCAAGGCAAGTTTTTGACATTTTAAATGTTATGCTTCTGTTATTCATC
>JBBUKS010000002.1:4297336-4324718 GCA_038050645.1 Hedychium gardnerianum | reverse complement strand
GCTCATCATAAATAATTTTGAATTTATGATCGGTTCGGTCCTACGAAATTTTTACATTGATTATCAAAGTAAATTCAATTTTGATGATCGAATAATTTTGAAGGTGATTAATTTGAAAAAAAAATTATAAGCTATGAGAATAAATTAGGGTGTGCGAATAGTGATGGCTCATCATAAATAATTTTGAATTTATGATCGGTTCGGTCCTACGAAATTTTTACATTGATTATCAAAGTAAATTCAGAAAGTACAAGTAAAGATTCATCTTGATAGCCAATGTTTTCGAGTTCATTATTCATAAAAAAAAAAATTATAATACATTATAGTTGAGTTTCGAATTTTATATATTTGATCTATGGTTGAAAAATTTAACCACGATACCTTACTTTTGAGGACATCTTTGTTGTCGGGGGCGAGCGTTTCGCCTTTTTGCCACAATGAGGACATCTTTGTTATCCTTTTTGTCAATGTGTTATAATGTGTTCGTGTAATAGCTATAGACTATAGCATAATTTAGTATATATTAAAATAGATCGGCTCAACTTATTTAAAATTATTCAAAATATTATTTTATCAAACTTATTATTTTATCAAACTTATTATTTAAACTAGATTAAAATTATTTTAATTTAATCAAAATCATTTTAATAATATTATAATTATAATAGTATGTCATAACTATTGCTAATATTATAATCAAGGATGGAGCTACGTTAACATATACTCGAGCAGTAGCCTAGGGCTAAAGCGGAGATACATTAACGCCTACCCAGGCTATAGCCCGGGTGTTAATAATGGGCAAGGGCAACACACGGTGTTGTGGGAGTAGGCAAGCATTGCCCACTCTTTCCCACTCTTTCTATGTTTCACGTCAAAGTAAAAAAAGCATATAAGTGGGGGGCTTGAGAGAAGATGAGAGCTGATGAAGCAAAAGAACGAAATTGAGGTTGAATGTTTTGTGCAATCTCTTCAAAGAAGAACATTCATAAGAAAGTGATTTGGTTCATGAAATTTGAAGAGTTGTTCGATCTTATATAATCATTCTTCTATTGACAAGTATCAAGAACAAGATCTTCGACAGATCATCTTCGACAGATTACTATAAGTGTTTACAATTTTCAAAATTTATTTCATGCATTTAAATCTAATAATGGTATTAGAGCCCTAATTATAAATGCATGAAACCCGTCAAAATTCTTCGTGATTTCTCTGTCGGATAAACTCGTTGAATCGTTGCGGAGTTTGCTCCGTTGCATACCAACATCACTGGATGAACATTGTCGCCGGGCGTAGAGCAGCAAGTGGGAAATAGTGATGCCGGTGACCGCGTCACGCGCTAGCGACCATGTCATGGGTCGGCAACCACGTTAGTCGCAACAAAGATTGTAGCAAGCGCCAGCAACCATGTCGAGTGGCTGGCGATCGATATTCATGGCCGGCAACTGCGTTCGTCATGGCAGAGAGGTTGCAATAGAGAAATCACAACAGAGAAAAGGAAAAGTTTGATTTTAATTAATCAAACAAAAAAGGAAAAAGGTTAAGGAAAAGTTTGATTTAAAAATAAAATAAAAAAGAGGTTGAAAAAAAAATAGAACCGGAACCAGACCAGTTTGGTCCAATCAAACCTTGGTCTGGTTCAAACTATTGGTTGATTTAACCAGACTAGTTTGATCCAAACTAGAACTTATCTGATTCAAACGAAGTTCGTTTAATTAGACTAGAGTGACTCAATAAGACTTGATTGAATCATATTAGGCCAGAATTGATCAAATGAACCTTGGTTTGATCAATAAGTCTGAGTTTGACTTAAATGGGCTTAGGTTAAACAATAACAATACATAGGTATAAGAGATTCTTGTCTAATTAAATTAGTTCTAATAAGGACAATAGACCAAGCTAATGCTCAGGATTTGGTTTCCCAAATCAACTGTAAACTGGTTGAATGATATAGTAATAATCAATCGATCGGTCCAATGTGTAGTCGACTGGAGCTCCTCAAATAAAGAAAATTTATTTTTCTTATTGCTTATTGCTTATGTGTATTGGTTTTATGCATTTTAATCGATTTTGTTACTAGTTTGTCAGTTTTATACTAATATTATTATTTTCAATTCCAGATGTCACGGATGATCTACATAATGACTCGTCGTAATGTGCAACAGAATGAACTAAGGGAGATAGAGTATGACCCAGTTTGCGGAGTTAGGGGGCACATTGGAAGGCTTGATCAATTATTTTGGAAACTCGAAAAGAAAGATTTTCCAATCATGGATAATTACAGGGTTCGAACTTTGATTTAATCATTATCATGGCATCCCAAGGAGATTGTACACCATCCATGTATGAGGGCGCTATGAAGGGCGCATCTCATATGTAGAGTTGTGTATAGAGCTACTTCACCATATGGATCAGGAGGATCCAGAAGTGGATCGAGTGTGGATTCAATAGATCCTGAGATTTCCCTAACTGAGCCTGCACTAGTGTTTGTCCTAGTAGGAGTGATGTTAGCTTATCTAGTTTATTAGAGTTCTATTATTACTGTCGTTATGTACGAACAATATTAGCTCATTTAATTTATGAGTCATGTAGTAAATACTGTCATTATGTACGGACAGTACTAGTTTATGTTATGTGTTAACAAACCTAAAAAAATTATGTTATGTGTTAACAGACTTGAAAATTATTATGAGTTTACAGCATATTAATTTAATGATTAGTTCATTTTATTAAATTTAAATGATTATTTTATTTTATTTTATTTAAATGATTAGTTCTTTTTTCTTTAATTTAAATAATCAGTTTATTTTTTATTTAAAATATTAGTTCATATCATAATTAGTTCATTTGATGAGATATATATAGTATAATTGATCAATGTTGGTTAGATTGGATCATACAAATGATGAATGAAAATGGAATTACCACTTGATTTTGTAAACCAACTCAAATTTATATTGAGTAAATCATAAATTACATACATATGATTTATATTGAATAGCTAAATAATGTATTTATTTATGATAGATTATAACTACTAAGAATATCATAGTTGAACTCAATAAGAAAGAGATTGTATGAGGATAACAATATGACACTTTAAGATTCAGTATGTTCTTGAGGAACAAGAAGTTCTAGAGGTTGTAAATCAAATCATGGAAGAACCTGCTGATGATTCTGCAACCCAACATATACGTGATCTTGATGCCTATAAGGCATGGAAGAAAAATGACTCTATTGCTAAGGAGATATTGATTAGTTCAATGGTAAATGACCTAGTATTTGAGTATGAGTTGTTACCATCAGCTCATGTAGTCTGGGTTACCTGAGAGATAAATACAGTAGAGTTAGTTTAAGCAAGCTTCGTCAGTTGATAATAAAGTTTGACAACTATAAAAAAATGCTCAAATGTCTCCATGACCCAATATCTGAGGGAAATGACGAATATGATTTGGGAGCTAAAGTCATGAGTTGACTGATGAACAATATGTTCAAGTAGTAATCCATTCCCTTCCTGATTTTTGGGAAATGATGAAACATAATCTTACACACAATGAAAGTATCAAGACTTTCACTGATGTTTCACGTCATGTTAAACTTGAGGCAGAGAAAATTGAATCTGCAAGGATTTCTAGACAAGTTTTTGTAGATGAAGGTTATGTTGGATCATCTGGATTCAAGAATAAGAAAAGATGGTTCAAGAAAAGAAAGGGAAAGAGAAAAGAAGCTGGTGTTGTTGTTGGGCTAGCCCAATCAAGAAGAATTTTAAAGGAAAGAAGTATGGACAAAAACCTAAAAGCAAGCTAACTTGTTATAACTATGGCAAGAAGGGCTATTTTTCTCGGGAATGTATCGAGCCGAAAAAGGTAAATCCATGTTTATTTTCTTTTCATGTGTATTATGTTGCTAGTTCAGTGTTGTTAGTTGATTCTTATCCTTTGTGGATTATAGATTAAGGAGCAACTAATCATGTAGCTCGTGATCTAGCTACATATGGGGAGCATATGTGGAAAGCAATACAAGAATTAAAGTCAAAGGAGTTAGCACTTGCAAACTCAATCTACATGGTAGCATACCTTGTTCTATATGATGTCCTTTATGCTCCTGAAATTCGACAGAATTTAGTTTCTGTTATTTGTTTTATTGATTTGGGATATTGTATTAACTTTTACAATCAATATGTGAAACTTCATATTAACTCTGTATTAATAGGGTATGGTTATGTAACGAACGGTTTCATAGTTTTTGATGTAGAACCGGATATTAATTATGATATTCATGGTTGTTTTTTCAAACATTGCTCTCACTAGCGATGTTGATGTAAATGATGAAATTTGGCATGCTAGATTATGTCATATAAGACAAGAACAAATGCTAGATTAGCTAGAGAGGGCCTGATGGGCACTCATACTATGATTAACTTGTCTATATGTGAGTATTATCTTGCTGGAAAAACAACTAGGAAACTATTTGGTAAGGCTATTAGAGCTTAATCACAATTATAATTAATTCATTCAGATATTTATGGTCCGATAAATGTGAAAGCTAGATATGGAGGTTCATATTTCATTATATTTATTGATGACTTCACATATTTTGGTCATGTGTATTTAATTTCTCATAAATTTGAAACATTAGATTCCTTCAATCGTTATTTAAACAAAGTTGAGAATCAATTAGATTGTAAGGTTAAAGTCTTACGCACTGATCGTGGAGGTGAATATTTAGATCAATTCAAGACAATGTGTAATGATAGAGGAATTATTAGACAATTAACAATCTCAGGAACTCCACAGCAAAATGAGATTGCTGAAAGAAGAAATAATTTGCCAATTTCCTATTAGAAAGATGTGTTATTAGCAGCAACCTATATACTTAACTGAGTGTCTTCGAAGTCAGTTTCATCTACTCCATATAAACATTAGATAGACAGAAAATCAGATTTGAGTAATTTGAGACCTTGAGAATCAGCTGCCTATATTCATGATAAGACTCACAAAAATAAAAAAATTATGATTCAGGGGTAAGAAGTGTATCTTTGTAAGATATTCTAAGACCTCTAAGGGTTATGTTTTCATTGGTGATCAATAAGATGGAACCATCTCTGAAATAGAGTTGAGAGATGCTACTTTTCTCGAAACTGAGTTCCCAATAAGAAGTGAAGTTGATAAAACAATTCCTCTATTTTCAATAGAGGAGGATAATAATGTTCTTTTATCAATGGATGAGGTATCACGAGAGATGTCTGAATCTAGTTAACCTGGTGAGAGTGATTTGTCGATGAATCAGTTTATTTCTCAACAGTCTAACCTACGAAGAAATAGTCGTCAGATTATTCCTTGGAGAAGGTTTGACATTGAGAATGATGCATCAATGATTCTCCCAGTTAACGAAGAAAAACCTCAAACACTTGAGGAAGCATTGAAATGCTCAGTTAAAAAAAAAGTAGAAAATTGCAATAGATGAGGAAATGGAGTCTATGAGAAAGAATCAAGTTTGAGATTTAGTCAATTTTTTTCCGGGCCGAAGGGCTATTAGGAATAAGTGGATTCTTAAAATTAAGAGAAAAGCAGATGGATCGATTAATCAATACAAAGCTCATCTAGTTGCAAAAGGATATATCCAAATGGAGGGTATTGATTTTGAAGAGACATTTTTCCATATTGTGAAGTTTGTGTCAATTCATGTTATTTTAGCTATTGTAGCATATTTTGACTTAGAATTACATCAGATGGATATAAAAATAGTTTTCCTTAATAATAATATTGATGAGAAAATCTATATGGCACAGTCAGAAGGTTACATTGCTGAAGGCTAAGAGAATAAAGTATGTAGACTCAAAAAGTTTATATATGAGTTAAAACAAGCGTCAAAACAATGAGATATAAGATTTAATGAAGTTATTTTATCTTATGATTTCAAAATGATCAATGAGGATCATTGTGTTTATCTAAGAATCAAAAAAAGAAAAGTTGGTCATCTTATCATTATATATTAATGATATGCTAATAGCTAGAAATGACACAAAATTTATAATAGAAGTCAAATCATGACTTTCATCACAATTTGACAGAATAAATACGAGAGAAACTGAGTATATTTTAGGAGTAAAGATCATAAAAGATCGATCAAAAAGTCTTTTGGGTTTGTCAGCTTAAATTACTAAGATGTTATAACACTTTAATGTGTCAGATTGCAACATTGAACAAATACATATAGCTAGAAGTACTATTCTGAGAAAATATATGTATCCTAAGACTCCTGAAGAAATAACCGACATGAAGAAAAAATCATATGCTAGTGTCATTGGTAGTTTAGTGTATACGTCCTGATATCAGCTATGTTCTTGGCTTAGTTAACCATTTTTAGTCAAACCCACGACTAAATACTGAAAAGCGGTGAAGAGAATATTCAGATATTTTAAAGGGATAATAGATTATTGTCTCTGTTTACAAGAATCTAATATGAGTCTGAAGGGCTACATAAATGCAGATTTGGTATGAGACCTTGATGATAGAAAATAAACATCCGGCTATACATTCTTGCTGAATGGCGGTGTCATCTTATGGAACAACAAGAAACATGTTTGTGTAGCGCTGTCAAAAATGAAAGCTGAGTATGTGGCTTGTGTGGCGACTATGCAAGAAGCAATCTGGTTGAGAAGGGTCCTGAAGTATTTGAAGATTGCTGAGGACAGTGGGTGTCCAATTATAGTGTCCTGTGATAAGCAAGTTGTTATAGCCTTTTCAAAAGATCCTAAATATCACAACAAGGGCAAGAATATAGAAATTAAGTATAATTTTATAAGAGATATTATAGACAAGAAAAAGATAATTCTTGAGTATATCCCTACACGTGCTATGCTTGCAGATCTTTTTTACTAAGTCATTTCAAGGACATGAGAAGTCTTTGGGACTTCGAAGAATATAACATATTATAAAGACAGTCAAATTTGTGAAATGTCATGATCCATTCAGTGTATATGTCGTTATATTTTGGATAAAGTCTCAGTGAGCATGTTGGCAGGTTGAGATTAGTCCACTCATATGGATTATCATCTCTATTTATTTAGTATAAATAAAGGTAAGACCATTACTTATGAGACATCTAATGAAGTTGTACATGGAGGCATACCTGTCTTGATAGTTGTATCAAGATGAGATCATTTATGAATTGATAATGATCAGAGTAAATGCACCCACCATTTACTAAATATGCTGGAGGTTAGATTTGAATTCATGAGTTGAATTCGGGATTAGGCATTGAGAATATCTAGATCAAAATTTGTACGATGTTAAAATTAAAATAAATATGCACTCTTTATTAGTAAAGAGAAAAATATCGTAGCATGTGATTCATACCACATGTGCTATAACGACAATAAGGGTAATAGGAGAATAGATCTCTGCTTCTCTACTATGTGAGACCTTGAGATTATAAGTTAAAATTTTATCTCAAGTAACTATTTAGCTATTTACTTGAAATTCTAATCAGTGACTGCTACTTTAGCATGTATCCTATTGACCATGGATGATAATGTTTATGGAGTATAACTAGGAAAATAACTGATCAGAATGCATAGATTCTAGCTTAAAAGGAATATTAAAATAGATTTACATCTTTGATATTTATTCACTGGTCGACCAATTATATTATTTTGTTGGGTATATAAAATGTGATTGTGAATAATTGTATTGATTAAAGATATTGAATATGCTCTCAACATGATGATCATTATGAGGGATTAGAAATGTTTGTATTGATGTAAATGATTTAATATGGGCTAAATGCAAGATATTGATGTCTCTTATATGTTTTGAAGAGCGACTATGTAAAGTGTAATAACTTTCTTACATTGATCGCGTAGTATGTTTGTTGTCATACGAACCAATTTTCCTTAAGTATGTATTGGATGTTCTAATATGGTCTTTGTGACTTGATTCTTATTTAGTCTTTGTAGATTGACTTGGATGAGTGGAAGATGTTGGTAGTGGGCAAGGGCAACGTGTGCAGTTGCTACACACGTGTCGTGGGAGTGGGACATGCATTGCCTACTCTTCCCATGTTTCACGTCCAAGTAAAAAAGGCATATAAAAGGGGGGCTTGAGAGAAGATGAGAGTTGATCAAGCAGAAGAAGGAAATCTGGGTTGAATGCTTTGCAAAGAAGAACATCCACAAGAAAGGGATTTGGTTCATGAAATTTGAAGAGCTATTCATGAAGGATTAAGTCCACATGGGTGGATCTAATCCGATTAAGTTCACATGGGTGAGCTTAATCTCCATAAGGTGGGCTTACACTTGATTAACACACATTCACAACTAATTATCATTAAGGAACTAAATCTCAATTAAGTGATCTAATGCTTGTAGCATGAAGGGGGTTTAGATATTGGATGTGGATTTAATGTGTAGATCCAATAACCCATTTCATTAACATTGATGGGTTGTTAATGGATTATGGGCTTTAAGGTGAATGGTCCCTACATGATGCACTTTGGATATATAAGAAGGAGGTCAAAATTTATTTCGGCATCTTGACTCTTTGGCTTCTCCTCCTTCTTCCTCCTCTCTTCCCCATTGAGAAGGAATCCAGTTGTTGCCCGATCCCTGCAGAAGGTCATTTGTTGCGCTTGCAGGAATTCGTACGGTGACAAGTAAAATACAATGGCCCTTGCAATGGATTCAGGTTAGCCCTCGCTTGCCGTTGTATTCGGATTTCAGTTTTGCCTTAAATCTTGAGGATATCTAGATCCTTAGATGCATCGAATGGTTTTGTTTCAATGTATCTATACTGCTTTCAACATTAGTTGACTGATGTGTCCAGAACTTGGCACATGCACTGTGCCAGTTAACTGTCGAACGTTGGGACTCGACTGTTAACAGTATCAGTCAACTGATATCTGTTATAGTCGATTGATGACAATTTAGCTCAGTTTTCAGTAGTTTTTTCCTGGATTCTTCCTCACTTTTGTTGCTTAGTTGAACCTATACTATTGCCAAAGCGAGAACTATTGGGGAGGCTATGAGTATTAGTGTAGAGGGATGTATATCTATGCTAAAAATAGTTGGCCCAAAGGAAAGTCATTCTTTATGTCGGATGTATGTTTAAGGAAGCTCACAAATCTAGATTGGCTTCTAACTCATGCGCATAGTGTGTCAGCCCAAAGGAAGGGGTATTATGTGGCCAATTAGAAGTATTGTGAGTGATGTTAGAAAACATAAGCTAACTAAGGAAACTTATAAATAAAGTATCATGCGCATAATGCGTCGACCCAAAGAAAGGCGAGTTATGTGATAAATAAAGGTAATTATAAGTTGTTTGGAGAGTACCTATAGCAAGTTACAATTTAGTCCAAAGACTTAATGTAATGTGCCACTAGGTATCTTATTTAAATGCCCATAAAATCGCATGTTTATTTGTTGTATTTTGTTACTGCACAACTATAAAGATACATGTCTTTGTTTATTAAATGAGCTATATTCTTTGCTTTTGTTTGTATAGTACTCTCAATGTCTGTCAATCTAAACAATATTCTCATGCTTACTAACACAAACTTTGGTCAATGGAAAGAGCATATAATAGTTTTATTAGGCTACAATGATCTAGACTTTGCATTTAGGCATGATCGGCTTGTACCTTTGACTAGTGATTCCACTGCGGATCAAAAGGTGATCTTTGACAAGTGGGAGCAATCAAATTGCATGAGTCTGATGATCATGAGGATGTCAATTTCAGAATCTCTTCGAGGTTCAATAACTAAGAAGGAAGATACTAATACTTTTCTTAAGGAATTAGCAGATCAATTCATCTCAAATGAAAATGTCGAGACTACTACATTTCTCACGAAGTTAGTGTCCATGTGGTACACCGAGAAGGGTAGCATTAGAGTATATATCATGGAGATGTCGAACTTGGTTACAAGGCTAAGGACACTAAAGTTGGAAATGTCTGAAAACGTCTTTGTGAACTTAATCCTAATCTCTCTGCCTACATAGTCCACTCCTTTTAAGATTAGCTATAATAGTCAAAAGGAGAAATTGACACTAAATGAGCTCATAGCTCAGTGTGTACAAGAAGAAGAGAGATTGAGGAGTGACATATCTCACAGTGCTCACTTCGTATCCTCATCTCAGTATTTGAACAAAAGAAAGAGAAAGAATAAAAGTAAGAGTAAGGGCAAACAACTTGCAATGACAGGGGCTTCAGGGCATAGGGTACAAAAGCAAGAAGATCCGGACCCAAGTTGTTTCTTTTGTAAAAAGAAAGGTCATCTGAAGAAGGATTGCTCCAGATACATCAACTGACATGTCAAGGAAGCAACTACTCACATAAGTATAACTATGCAAGATTATCTTAGGAGCCGAATGTCAATTGATGCTGAAAGATTTATCTATATCGAAACTGACAAGAAGGCAAAAGTAGAGGCAATAGGTGTCTTTAAAGTTTGTTTAGCGAATAATGTACTTTTGAATTTGGAAAATATATTTGTAGTGTCGTCATTTAGTCGAAACTTAATTTTTATTTCATGCTTGGATAAATCTGGATACACTTGTTTATTTGGAAATATAAAGTTTAGTATTTTTTGAAACTCTATCTTGTGTGGTACTGATTTCTTGATTGACAAACTATACAGATTGAACACTGGAACTCATACGGATAATATTGTAATGTATAGTATAGGTATGAAGCGTGGTGTAATGAACAAGAATTCATCCATGTTGTGGCATAGGCATTTAGGGCATATCTATAAACAACGCTTAGAAAGGTTAATGTCACTAGAAATTCTCGATTCCCTCGATATGTCAAATTTTGTAATCTGTATTGAGTGTATTAAGGGGAAAATGACTAACAAGAATAAGAAGGGTTCAAGGTGGAATAATGGAGTCTTAGAGCTTATACATACAGATATATGTGGACTATTTTCTAAGGCTTCTTGGAATAGTCAAGCATACTTTATAAGCTTTATAGATAACTATTTCCTATACGGATACTTGTATCTTATCTACGAGAAGTCACAATCCCTGGACATGTTCAAAACCTTCAAAGATGAAGTTGAAAATCAACTTGGTAAGAAAATTAAGATCGTAAGATCAGACTGTGATGGTGAATACTATGGTAGATCTGACGGATCAGGTGAACAACGTCTTGGGTCATTTATGGATTACCTTGCAAAGTGTGGAATCATGGTGCAATACACCATACCTGGGACACCTCAGATGAATGGTGTAGCAGAGCGACAAAATCGGACCCTTAAGGACATGGTGAGAAGTATAATTGCATTTTCTTCTCTGCCGAAGTCCTTGTGGGGTGAAGCACTCAAGACTATGGTTTACTTACTCAATAGAGTTCCTAGTAAGACGGTAACAAAAATCTCATACGAGTTGTGGACAGGTCTTAGCGCCTAGTCTTAGGCATCTACATATCTAGGGTTGTTCAGTTGAGGCTAGGCCCTACAGGTGAAAAGAAATTGGACTCAAGAACCGTTAGCTGTCATTTTGTATGATACTCTGAAAACTCAAGAGGCTTCAAGTTTTATAAACCCTTGAATAGATCCTATTTCGAGACGGATAATGCCAAATTTATTGAAGATGGTGAGAGTGATAAAGTTAGGAAAATATCATTTGCGAAGGACATTGGTGATCCTAATATGATAACTACTTATGTAGCTGATAATAAAATGGTCATCATTCCATATACAGTTGAAACTGCACAACCGGAAGGGATAGTTGACCATGATATTTCCATGACACCTCCAATACAATTGGAACGTATGTCAGCTCAAATAGAGTTATTCCCTCCTATGGTTGAGCATGCCTCCCAATCACCTCAAGATCAAATGTTACTAAGGAGATTCATTAGAGAAAGAATATCCATGATATCTCGTGATTATATATATCTCCAAGAGAATGAGTTTGACATAGAGTTGAAAAATGATTCCACATCTTTTCAAGAAGTCAAACAATTTCCTCATTCAGAAAAATGGATCGAAGCCATGAGGAAAGAGATGAAGTCTATGGTGGACAACGACGTTTAGGAACTTATTGAATTTTCTGAACGTGTGAAACTTGTTGGTTGTAAATGGATATTTAAAATCAAACGAGACTCACATGACAATGTCGAAAAGTATAAGGCACGTCTAGTCACTAAGGAATTCACTCAAAAGTAGGATATTGATTATAATGAGACCTTTTTATTGATTTCGACGAAAGACTTCCTAAGGATAATCATGGCACTTGTAGCTCATTATGACCTAGAGCTATACTAAATGAACGTAAAAACTACATTCTCAATGAAAATATTGAAGAAACTATATACATGGTGCAACCGAAGAACTTTGAATTGAAAGATTCAAAGCGCCTAGTATGTAAACTAAGAAAGTCCATTTATGGGTTAAAATAGACATCTCATCAATGATACCGGAAATTTAATCAAGTGGTTTCTTCATACGATTTCAAGGAGAATCTAATTGATCAATGTCTATATATTAAGTTCAGTGGGAGTAAGTTTATTTATTATACTTGTTTTATATGTGGATGATATATTGTTGGCAAGTAATGATAAGGGTCTGCTGCTAGAAACCAAGTCATTTATATCCTATGAATTTGAAATGAAGGATCCTGGTGATTCATCTTTTGTCTTAGGCATACAGATTGTTCATGATTGTTCAAGGTACACACTTGGACTATCACAAAAGGTCTATATAGAAAAGGTGCTCGTTCGGTATGACATGCAGAATTGTGCTCCCGGTGACACACCGATGTCAAAGGGTGATAGACTTAGCTTGCAATAATGTTCACGCCATGAACTTGAGATTAAGGAAATGCATCAATTCCCTATGCATCGCCAGTAGGAAGTTTGATGTATGCTCAAGTATGTACGCGTTCGGATCTTGCGTACATTATGGGGATATTGGGCAGATATTTGAGTAACCCTGGACCAGAGCATTGGAAAGATGTAAAGAGGGTTATGCGGTATTTACAAAGAACAAAGGATTACATGTTCACATATTGCAGATCAGGTCATCTAGAGATCATTGGATATTCAGACTCCGATTTTACTGGATAGTTAGATAGCAGGAGATCCACCTCAGGTTATGTCTTTATGACAGCGGGAGGGGTTATATCATGGAAAAATATCAAACAAACGCTAATAGTCACTTCTACTATGGAGGCAGAGTTTATAATCTGCTATGAAGCTTCCAACCACGGGATATGGATGCGAAACTTTATCACAGGGTTACAGATCATTGGGAGCATTGACGGACCATTGAGGATCAACTGTGATAATAAAACTACAGAATTATATTCTAAGAATAACTGCAGTTCATCGAAGTCTAAACACATCGATATAAAGTTTATGACGGTTAAAGAGTTCAGAATAGTCAAATTATGATAGAGCATATAAAGACAGATTCCATGTTAGCATATCTGTTCACCAAGGATTTGTCGCCCAAGGTGTTTCATCAGCAGGTCCTGAGTATGGGGATTCTTCCTTTTGATAAAGTATCAATTATGTAGGAATCTGTATTTTGTGGGATGCTCTATATTAATGAACACATGTATTTTTGTCTTATTGTACGTGCTATAGTTTTTTACATGTGTATTTGATTTTGACTCTCTGAACATGAGGACATCATGATTTACTATTATGATTTTGCATATAATTTTATAAATATGATGTGAGACCCTATTTACTATTGCAGTTTAGCATACAATTTGTAAATATGAGTCATAAGGATGAATCATGATTTACCGCTACGATTTAGCATAAGGTTTTGGTAAATATGATTTAAATACAGTTTGGGTCATAAAGAAGACTTATTGAGAACGGACACTTATAGATCACATTTTGTGTCATTCTTATACTACACATCCACATTTGATTTATATCGTTAATGATATTAATACTGTGATTATTGTTAGGTCTTGTTACAGTTATAATAACTGGACTTTTTTAGTCCTATATTAATTGAATTAATAGACCAGATTATTAAAGGGGTATGTAACCCATAAATGTTTTTCACATGTTGAGCTCAACTAAGGAGTTGTGTGGTGTATAAAGGATCAAGTATAGCCCAAGTGAGAGATTGAAGAATTAAATCCACATGGATGGACCTAATCCGATTAAGTTCACATGAGTGAGCTTAATCTCCATAAGGTGAGCTTACACTTGATTAACACACATATACAATTAATTGTCATTAAGGAACTAAATTTTAATTAAGTGATCTAATACTTGTAGCATGAATGGGAGTTTAGATATTGGATATAGATTCAATGTGTAGATCTAATAATCTGTTTCATTAATATTGATGGACTGTTAATGGGTCATGGGCTTTAAGATGAATGGTCCTGCAAGATGGGCTTTGGGTATATAAGAAGGAGGTCAAAATTTATTTGGACATCTTGACTCTCTGGCTTCTCCTCCTTCCTCCTCTCTTTCCCATTGGGAAAGAATATGGTTATTGCTCGATCCCTGTAGAATGTCATTTGTTGCATTTGCAGGAATTCGTACGGTGATAAATAAGATACAATGACCCTTGCAATGGATTCAAGTTAACCCTCCCTTGTCATTATATTCAGATTTCAATTTTACCTTAAAATTTAATAATAACTAAATCCTTAAATATATCATATGATTTTATTTTAACGTATCTATATTGCTTTCAATTTGATCTTACATGATTGCCTTAAAATATTTTGCGTGAAAATATCAAAGCAGGCATAAAAAGTGCCCCCACATCATCTTACTGAGCTGACGATAATGGCAAGGGGACAATCGACCCACGGTGATAAAAAAATGAAACGCTCGTCTTCAGTACTTCCGTCAATTCATTTCAGGACTAACACAAAAGAGATAAATCACGGGGATTAATTTAGCTAGTCCGAACAGTGACCAGTACATGAGAGATGACAGGAACCTAACTACTAGCTAGGATTTGAACCTCAGATCTCATGATGATAACACTTCATATACTATTCATCAATTCATCCCGTGAAAACGGAGAGGACAACCGACCCACATTTCCATGCGTGAGAGCTTCGAAGAGAGACAAATGAAGTCTCATTGCAAATAAACTCAACTATGTCGGTAAATAAATAGAAAATTCATAAATAAATTTGATATTCGTTGGTAATAATTTTTTTATATTCATTTAATATATATAAAATTAATTTATTAAATTAAATAAATAAATTTAAATATATATGTATTTAATTTATTAATATTCATGAATAATATAATATTTATAAATAAAACTCTTATGAACGTATTAAATAAATATAAAATAAATAAATAAATTTATATTTTTAAGTTAAATAAACAACCAAATAAATTTAAAATTTAAAAATTTAAAATAATTAAACTACGTTGAATTGAGAGCTCGATAGTATCTAAATGAATCAAATTCAAATCAAGCTTGTATCAAACTCAAGTTTATGAAAAAAAAACTAAGTCAAACTTTAACAATCATTTCAATGGCTTAGTTCATTTTAGGTTCGATTTGACTTGACTCGGTCATCTTATTAAACAAACTTGAACATAAAAATAGAATACTATTTTTTAGATTGATCAATCTAAGGATATACTTATTGACTATAAGCTTTAATAATTTTAATTGGATTAAGAGTGTAATTTTTTTTATATAGAATAGAATGAGATTAATAAATTATTTTGACTAGTTAAGAGTTGACTAAGTCAAAATTAATTTATTAGAATTTAATCTAATTGAGTCTAATCAAGTCATTTTGGTATCTCGAGTGAGATTCAGATAAATTATAAGAGTTATAATTTATCATAATTGTATTAGAAAATAAAATATATATCAAATTAATATTGACATGTGTATTGTACACATGACAAGATACTGACGGTAAAAAAATGTTAAATCTTTATTTAAATAAAAATTATATATATAATTTGACTATGATAAAAGATAATTATTCTATATTATTATTATATAGAATAATTATATTTAGTCCTAAATATATATAGTGTGTGCACACATACAATATATACGACAAAGTTGAGTCGTGAGATAACACTAAAAAAGCCTTAAAGATTTGGAGTATAGATCTAATGTTGAAAGCATGCTTCAAGGTAACCTCAATTCTTTATGTCTTCTATTAAGATAATTCGTGCTAATGCTTAAATTATTAAGATTCTATAATAAGATGTTAGAATTAAAAAATAATAATTTTTAAATTAAAACATTGTCATCTTAGCTCAATATTATTTATACAAACAGGTGCAAAATGTCTTATTGAATATCTAATTTCTCTCATATAAAAGATTTTTGTATTAAGATAAATATTTCTATGATTTATTTCATTTCAAAAAATATGAGATCGTTCGGAAGGGACGGTGATAACTTCACCTTTTCTCCCATACTGCTTACAAGGGCAAGGAATTGTTTGGATATTTTGATTCCAAATGAATGCCTTGTCATTTGGATAAGGTTTGAGAAAGTTGGAGAAGCTTCAACACGTGAAAAAGAAAAAAAAAAATGGAATTATTGAAGAAAGGAGCTAGATTGATGAGTACTGATTCTCTTCCTCATTGCCTTTGGAGGATCGCTCGAATCTCTGCCCCAGGAATCCATCAACCTCAAATGATTTAGACTGCATGATCTGATCCAATCCAATTCAAGCTTTTTGGCAAAAGTCAAAAGAATGTCTATATTATTTTAAATCGTCAAAAACAAGTCACTCTTACTATGATTTTTTTTTATCAAAGGAGGTACCACCTACGCAAAATGATATAATTATCTTTTAATATTATTCTTATTATTATCCAACATATATCTCTCACTTAAATTCTAAATCATAAATTCTAAATTCTAAATCAATCGAGCTAATATAGCAATTACGAAAATATTATAACTTATAGTTATAGCAGCTATTGTTTCGTAACTATTATACTATAACAATTATATCAGCTATGATTTAGTAGTTACTACAACTACAACAATTATAATTTATAGTTATAGCAGTTATGATTTTGTAACTACTATAATTATAACGGTTGTAACTTGTAGTTATAATAGCTACGATTTCATAGTTCCTATAATTGTTGTAGCAGCTATAGTTTCGTAATTACTACAACTACAATAATTGTAGTTTATAGTTGTAGCAGTTATGATTTTGTAACTGCTACAACTACAACAGTTGTAACAGCTACGATTTCGTAACTGTTACAACATAAAAAATAACCTTAATAAAGAGGACTAAAATTCTTTGGAGCTTCCGAAAATGCTTTAAACGATATTTTTTGGCAAAAGACTATCACGAGCAAACTGCTGAACAGATTGCATAATAGAAAGAAGAAATTGAGGGCGGAAGGAGTTTCTTTTTTGCTTCTTGTCTGCTCTTTCTGCTCACAGTCATAACTGTTGGTGCACGGAGCACCAGAATCAAACCTATGTTTTGATGTTGTCAAAGGTTCAAAGTTAAGTCTTATTGTTATCTGATGAACTAATCAAGTGTGCAGAATCTCAACTCTGAAAGCCCTAGTAGGTTTGGAGGACTCGATACTAAGCCAGGGAAGTCTTAGCAGATCGTGGAACTAGGTAGGAAGTCCAGATGGGTCAAAAAGACCTGACATTTGGTAGGTGGATTTGATAGGTCTGAAGAACCTGATATCGAATCAAGTGGAAGCCCTGGCAGGCCGATCTGATGCTGAGCAAAGTCCAAACAGGTCTGGAGGACCCAATGTTTGGAAGGTGTGTTGAGGTAAGCACCTAAATTTAGTGCAGTGAGGTCGTGTTCCAGTAGGGACAAATCGTAGGCGTTGATCCAACTGAAGAAACCAACGAAGGTTTTTGAGTTGAGATCAAGACAGTCTAAACTGTCATATTCATGCATACTTATATTTGGTCTAACCTTTGTTTTGCAGGACTGCTACTATTATAGTATGTGCTAACATTGTTTTGTAGGCAAACAAAGTTCTGAATTAAGTCGGTTCGTTCGACTGAACATGAGTATCTGTCGACCGAACAAACCAAAATGACATAGTATTGATCAGACAATAAAGTTGGAAATTACTGAGATCAGTCAACGAATCTAGGGGATTAGTCGACCGATCAAATATGGTAATAATAAGAGATTAGATCTAATCAGCGTGGAAATGGTAAACGCAGGATCCGTCAATTGATCAGCTGGATCAGTCGACCGATAAGCCATGATTTTTGGGATTGAATGGATCAGATCAGAGCAAAGAAGGAAGGCTGCGGGGTTCAGTCAACGGATTGGAGGATCAGTTGACCGAAAGGATCAGTCAACTGATCAGTTTTTCAATCGACGGTTCACAGCCTATAAAAGAAGCCCTCGGGGTCCGAACCGATCATCACTTCACTCGGTGCTACATCTCGACTTTGCTGCTGCTCGTTGTGCAAGTTCGTCTACTGTAATGCCGAGAGACTATCACGCCCCAGACGTATACTTGTCTGACAAAATGGACGGTACCCCCTAGTGACAATGTGATATATACAACTTGGTATAAGTCCACATGACTTACACTAGCCAAAAACCCACGCAGATAATAATATCCAAATATCCAGATCAAGATATAACACAATAAACCAAATGCAAATAACCCAAAAAGGTGTGTGCCAACACGGCTTAACATCACAATAAAGTGTCCAAAACCAAATACCAAGAGAAAAACCAAATCAACAAAACAGTTCACTTATTACAACATAAGTGCGGAAACCAAAATGAAATAAAATGCAAGAACCGGAAGCACAGAAAACCCTCCATGTGACGTAGGATAGGCAGACAGGATCTTCCAGTGACCATAACATCTATCTGATACCTAAGGAAAATAATCACAAACAGGGGATAGTGAGTCCAAATGACTCCGCGGGTATAAGAAAGATAATGCATGATAACTATAATAGTAGGGGATCAAGGTACATACAGTCTCATGGGAAGAAGTCTACCATGTATATGACCAAGTACAGTACATATAATCAACTCTGTCGTAGTATAACCTGAAATCTCCAAATAACATAACGATATTATTAACCATTTTAACTCAGTCCAATATTTGATGTAAACCAAACTCCAACATATGAGTGCTATCACAGACATAAGTGTTATATATATATATATATATATACATACATCCAAAGAGTGCACAATCATCACATGCAAGTGCAATAGAAGTCAAATGCATATGCAACACACATTAAATGCATATGCAAAACATGGTCACTTAGGCGTACCCCTCCAGCTATCACGACATTTGTGTGACCGAGGGGGACGGGATGGTGACAACTGATCGCACTCCAGCTACCACTACTCTGAGTGACCGAATGGTCAGGATGCAGGGTAGATATCTAGCTATAACAAGAGGTCTCTGTCTGCACGATGCTCTAGCTACCACTACCTAAGTAGCCGAGCGACATGACAAGACAAACTGCTCCACTCTAGACACCA
Source organism: Hedychium gardnerianum (assembly GCA_038050645.1). Lineage (NCBI taxonomy): Eukaryota > Viridiplantae > Streptophyta > Magnoliopsida > Zingiberales > Zingiberaceae > Hedychium > Hedychium gardnerianum. Next base: position 4,305,283 of record JBBUKS010000002.1, on the reverse strand, counting down.
CTACCTAAGTGGCCGAGTTGGTAGGAATATGACTAATGACTCTCTCGACCATAAGGGAGACAATGGTCGTCAGCATGCAATGGTATGTAGTGCATAATGAAATGAGCATCACACACATATGAAAACATCACATATAGATAAATACTATAATACAGTATAATAAACTCATATAAGGTTGACACCTATGAAACACACCATATACGTGCGTAACGACCTATGATGCACATCATATACGTATGCACCAAACAGTAATATATTCAGCAATATATCCAGCAATAATAACAACATAAGCATCACGTGAAGTAAATACCTATGAAACATACCATACACGTGTGTAACGACCTATGATGCATACCATACACACATGCACCCAACTGCGATACACACCACACACATGTGTACCACTATCAATTATGGATAATTAAAAGTACGAGACTACATGGATAACCAAAATAGACTAATTCAAGATCAAGCATATAAACATCCAAAGCAAGAAATGACATGAATAGATTTAAGGTAATCAAAACTACCTATCAAGTCTATAATATTCATGCACTAAGTTCAAGGTACTAAAAGATACAAGGATAGAAGTACTCGCCTCAAAAGTTGATCATGCTATAGAAATTCTCAGAACCGATGCTTTGTCTCGTATCCAGAGCCTATAAGTAGCATTACAAAACTACTTTAGTGCTAGAGTGTAAATAAGAATCAAAACTCACTAATTAATATAGGTGAGTTAATCATCTATTTACTCATGTTTAGCTAACGCCTTAATTAACTGCTTAAGGAGCCAAGTTCCATAGGTATCAACATGTATCTAAATTCCAATACCCAATTACATGGGCTAACCCTAGAATTACTCCTAAACCTTTCAACTTCGTTTCTTTATCCTAATTCCATTAACCAACTCACCATTATCCTACAATTAGGTCTAATCATGAATCCATACTTCTGAGTTGTATATATTCAAGAACAACATAACTTCTCCCAAAATGAATTCATAACTCCTATAATTCCCATCAATAGTCCATATCCAATTCCAATAACAAAATGACCACAAACTAAATTACAAACAATGAATTTAACTACATAAATCTCACAACCACCAAAATTTCAAAGACACACATATTTCCATCCAACCCTAGCCAAATTGGCTTATTCTCTCTAATAGAAACTCGAAACATCTTCCATATTAACAACAAAATCAACACAAGCTGTTGCAGAGAGAGAGAGAGCAGCAAGGAATGACACTACAATTCCACAAACAGAACCAACCTACAAGCAAGTGCCAGTGATCATACCGCAACCAATCAAAACAAATCTAACAACTACTACAACCTCAAAAGCAGAACAAAGATAAGAGATCACTACCCCAACCATAAAATATTAGAATAACATAGAATGCTTAGGATCCAAACCCTAATTTGAATTAGTCTACTGCTAAATAATTATATTCTATCCACTATATACTGAAACTGATAGCATCATGAGTTAGGAAATTTGTTACCTTAAGGTTGTCTTCTCGAAGATGACTGCCAATAATACTGTGATGGTTGGAGTAGCCCCAACTTCACTGGAGACAATCGAATAAGTAGCTATAATCTGAGAAAACATCGAATCAAGATTTATGTATCAATCTAGTGCTAAATCAATCCAATTTATTATCCTCAACCCTTACCTCAACTGGAGTTGGTTGCCCATGGTGGGGTTGGTTGGTCGCTGATCTGTGGCCGAATCAAAGTGAAGCAACAGTGGTCGAAGAAGTCAACAACACTGTAAATGGCCAGAATCAATGGATGGAAGCACGACAGTGAGGTGTGCTAGCCGGAACAGGTTTGGTCATTGGTTGTGGTGGCCAGCGGCCATAGCTGGAGTTGTCGGCTAGAAGAAAATTAGCAAAAACAAATAGACGACTCTGTTGATTGCCGAAATAGATTAGAGGCCAGATCTACTGCCTTGGAGTAGATCAAACCTAGATGGTTGTGGAAGTAGATGGTCGTGGATGTGGAATAGCTGCGATGGTCGCGCTTGGTCTCTCCTGTTGCTAGTCACGATGGGGAGAGGCGTTGACGGCGATGGCGTCGGAGGGTCAGCAGTCAACGGCTAGGGCTTGACACCGATGATGGCCAACGGCCAATGGCAGAGGAGAAATGGGCCAGCGATGAGAGTTGGGAGAGGGTGGCACTGTGGATCGGGGAAGAAGGGAGATCAATGGGTTGAGTTCGAGTGAAGGGAAGGAAAACAAATTAGGTCTTTATAAATTAGAACTTAGGCTTTATTAATTCAACTTAGTTTTATAATTTTCCAACCTCATGTTTAATTAAACCAATCAACTCCCATTTAATTAGTATTTCAAACAAGCTTTATAAAAGCCTATTATTTATATCCTCGTAAACTCCTCTAATTAGCTCCAATTAAATCCGAAAATAAATATAAAAATTCCTAAAATATTATGTAAATTTATTTCTTCGTTAATGCTCATTATTTAACTATTTTTAATTATCACATTTAACAATACAACTTGTCAAAATAATTTTTTTATTCAACTTATCTAGATTTGTTTTCTAGTTATTCTTAGATTTTATTTGATGTTTGACTAAGCTTGACTATGCTAGGATTGCAGAATACTTATTTATCTTAATAGTTTGCATAGCTTTCAATTAATTTATTTCAATGCAAATTATATATCTGATTTAATTTATTATTTTCTCTTTCTATTTTAAAACCAATTTATTTTTTGATATATGAAAAAGGGGGAGAGAAGAAAAGAAATTCTTTTTACTATTACTTTTAATTATTATAACTTCTAGAAATTATCTCTGATTAAGGAGGAGTTAAAATTATTTATTTGATATATTCATGTATAATTATACTAATCTTTATTTATTTCTCATACATTGGATATATAAATCATATTCATTCCTGAATATTTTTTTCTAACTTTAATTTAGTTTTCATACTATCAAAAAGGGGGAGATTATAACATTTAACCCCAGGTTTTGATATATGACTAAGGTGTAAGTTATGTTTGGTGAAATCTAAAGAATTAGTATCAAGTATTGTGCTTGTAACTTGACCAGTGAAAATTCCTAGCCGAGAGTTAGGTGAATTGTTGACTCACCGCAAGTGCGCAGTTAAGTCGTCAAGTAAGAAAAATATTGATCCATAGGGACTGTTGATTAAGCACTAGTCGAGTTTGCAAAATAAGTTATCTAGACAATCAAAAGTTGTTTGAAAGCTTGAGAACTAGAGGTTGAGAAAGAGAGAGTGAGAGTGGATGGTCGCTAAGAGAGGAATTGGTTTGGGAAGGTGATCCTAGGATTTCAGTTTCATTATGATGCTAGTGAGGTACTATGGATTGTTCATCCTCTTACCCTTCATGTTTACATATTTGTAGGGATTCTAACAAAATTATCGATAGGAACCCATAGAGGTTACACCGGAGTGTTTACACCATGTTCATTCAATGCTACTAAGTAGAAGAAGTAACATAGAAATTCCGGTTAAAGGGTTACCCTTTGTCACTAAGGACCCCCGGTCATACGGTCTAGATTACACAAGTCACTTCCTAATATTAAATTGTTGTAAACCCATTAAACACTAATTAGTTAATCCCTTATGGAGAATTGGTCTTCATTTCAAGGTGATGACTCTAGAAAGTCTAATTAAAGGGTTACCCTTTGCCACTGAGGGTCCCTCGGTCATACAATCTAAAGCCTCTCCTCTATATGGTGACAAATCCTTCACATCCATATGCATACACTTCACACACACATTTAATCAAACACAAACAAGACACACACACATGGAATAAGTCATAAACATGTCATTGAACAAGGAAATTGGCAAATTCATAGTTTATACATCAAGATCACATCAAAACTACTTCCTACATCCTAGAATTCAAAGGTTACTCCATGAAGAAGGAAGAAAAAAACCAAAGACATGAAAGTAAACATTCTTACAATCCAAATATGAGAATGGAGGAGAAGAAATGCTTAGCGAGGAGATTACTAGTGTCTTCGGGATGCTTTCTTGCTCCAAAGATGGACGGATCGTCATGACGGCTCTTGGATGGTAGCTCTAGGGTTTCCCCCAAGGGAAAAAAATCCCTTCCCCCCTTGAAAAGGGGATCTCATCCCCCTTAAATAGGAATTTGCCACGATCATGGAGGCTATCCACATAGCCATGCCTCTTGGGCATGGCCTGACCATGGGGGCTTCTGGATTTTCTGAAGGGCATAGCTGAAAGAGAGACATGGTCGTGCTTGGGAGACACGGTCGTGCTTGGGAGTCATTACTGGAATGTGTCTCTTACTGGAGTTGTTGGGAGCTCCTTCTAAAGAGGCACGATGGTGCCTAGGAGGCACAACCATGTCGTGGGTCTTATTGGAAAATTGGCCTTGATCTCTTGGGAGACATGGTCGTGCCTTTAAGGCACGACCATGTCTTTAAAAATGAAGGCACCACCATGTTTTGAAGAGACATGACCATACTTGCTTGTTTTTTCTCCCCAATGTTTCTCCAATGTCCATTTTGCTCTATTTTAGCTCCAAATTGTGTCCTATCAATTAAAATACAAAGAGAGCATATCTCTAAACTAAAGGAGTAAAAGCATGATAATATAATAAAATAGAGTGCGATAATATAGATCATACTCAATGAAATGCAAGTATATATGCAACAAACAATGCCTAAAAATATATATAATCTACGCACATCACACCCTAGATTTAAACCTTTGCTTGTCATCAAGCAAAAACCTACAATCTAGATTCATGTGTGTAAATACTGCGTCATAATCCCTAATGAATCAGTCTAATCCTATCGTATAGTTTCACTGATGAGCAAGATAACAAAATTACTAGAGTGTCATCTAAGTAGAAGTTCTCCATTCTTAGCGCGATGAGTGACTTAACATTTTCAAGTGTCAATCTCCAAACCTAGTCAAGTCATATACTAACCATGTTCTTTATGCTTTCGGCAATAGACACTTACCTACCACTCACAAAGTTCATCACTCTTAAACTACACAAGGTCTTAAAGGAATCCTTGGTATCAAGAGAAAAATAACAGTTATTTCCCTAGTAACCTAACTCGGTCTCAAAGGGGTAACTTGTTGGTTTCCACTCATGACAACTATTTTTATATCTTTATTCTCCTTATTATTTTTTTTCTGGGATACAGATTTTTCCCAATTAATTAACATGAACAGAGGTTATCTAGTAACCAAAATGTAGTTGAGAAGTTACAATGGAAAACAAACATACTAGTCCCATTCTATGAATCATGACTATTTTTAGAATTTTCTGCCATCAAAATTAAACAAAGTATAGAGAGATCCTAAAACTAGGTCAATCCTCAAAATCTTCCAATAAAACATTGCTCACTTCATGCTATCTATGGATAGGAGAAGATAGATCACTAAGCATACTAGCATGTTTTATCACAACAACATGAATATCTAGAACGAGCGTGCGAGTGTCTTGCTATGAGGAACAAACAAATAATGACATGATATATGATGCAACTAAAAAAAAAATTATGCAAAAAGAAATATTGACAAAAATTAACCCACAACCTAACATATATATACACCCCCCCCCCCAAAAAAAATTAAATATTTCATTGTCCCAATGAAAACCAAAAAAATTTAATGCGGAGGATGTTTAAAGTGAGAGAAGTTACCAAGTTATGCACGCCAAGCATCTAAGTCATTCTTTTCCAAAGTCACTCCTCTATCTAGTAGTCACACTACTCCTCATCTCTGACTACTGCAAAAAGAAGATTAGATAAAAAAAAAACAAGTAGAGGGAATGAGTTAGGGCAAAAGAAAAAAAGAGAGATTAAGGGAGGCACGACCGTGTTAGTGTTGTACACGGGCGACTCACCTCATAGGAGGCACGACCATGCCAAAATGGCACAGCTTGCCCGTGGTGGGAACGGACAACTCACCTCGAAGGAGGCATGGCCATGACAAAATCGCACGGCTTGCTCGTGGTGGGCACGGACGCTGATGTGCATAGATTATATATGCTTTTAAACAATATTTGTTGCACATCTACTTATATTTCACTGAGTGTGATCTACATATTGCACCATATTTCATTATTATGTCATGCTTTTACTCCTTTAGTTTGAGGATATGCTCTCTCTATATTTTCATTGACATGATGCAATTTAGAGCTAAAATAAAGCGAATTGGACATTTGAGCAAACTTGGGGAGCAAAACTAGCAAATATGGTCGTGCCTCTTCTAGACATGGTCGTGCCTCCTCCGGAGCTTCATCAATTGCTAGACCAGAACCTCCCATGGGCAGGCCATGCCCAAATGCATGGTTGTGCCTCATGTCCAGCCTTCCACTTGAAGAAATCAGAGGCTTCCATATCAAGGTCGTGCCAAAAGGAACGACTATGTCTTCTTCAAGCATGTACCCATGGCTAGGCCAAGCCCTTTGGGCACGACCGTGCCTTTTTCCTAGAATTCCCTATGGCATGGTCGTGCCTCATAGGCATGGCCGTGTGGCATTGAGACACAATCATGGGGCCTATAAAAAGGGGTCAAGATCCCCTTTTCAAGGGAAGGAAAGATTTCCCCTTCATGGCAACCTACAAGGTCGATTTCCTAGCCGATTTCCTTGATTCGTCCACCTCCGAAGCAAGGATTTCATCCAAGACGACCGGCAAAGCACCGATAAGCATCTCTTCTTCTCTACTCTTTATATTGATTGTATGAATGCTTCATTTCTTGTCTCTTGCATCTAACTCCCTTGCTATGGAGTAGATTTCCAAGATTCTAAGATTTAGGGAGTAATTATGATGTGATGTTGATGTATTAACTATGAATTTACCAATTTTCTTATTATTATGAAGTATTTATGACTCGTTCCATGTCTGTGATGACTTGTTTATGTTTGATGGAATGTGTGTATTAAGAGTATGGATGTGGATATGAGGGATTGTCACCATGTAAGGGAGATACTTTGGATTATATACCCGGGGAGCCCTTAGTGAAAGAGGGTAATCCTTTAACCAAACTTTCCCAAGTCAATGACCATAAATGGAAGCTAATTCCCCATAAGGGATTAGCTAATTAGAGTTTAATGAGTTTTCACCATTCCAATGTTAGGAGGTGACTTGTGTAATCTATATTGTATACCTAGGGAGCCCTTAGTGACAGGGGTAATCCTTCAACCGGACTTTCTATGTTACCTCTTCTACTTAATAGCATTGGAAGGCAATGATGTAAACACTCCGGTGTGATCTTTGTGTGGTTCTAGCGGTAATTTGGTTAAAATTCCTACAAGGATGCAATCATGGAGGTAGGGAGATGAATAATCCATAGGATCATAATGAAACCCAAGTCCTAGGATCGCCTTCCCAAACCAACTTCTCTTTTAATAACCAACCTCTCCCATCTTGGACCTCTCAACCTTTCTCTCACTCTCTCAATCTCTCAAGCTCTAGTTCTAAAGCTTTCACAACCAACTTTCTATTGTCTAGAAAACTTGCTTTGTAGACTCATTATGTCACACCCTGGGAGGGTATTTATCCGACGAAAATCGGACAGCACCTCCGGTGTACGACGGACAATATCCTGCTACATTATACATCAAATACCCCACACGGGTATATATCAACATATATAACATAAAAACAAACCACAACCACGCAGATAAAGTATCAAAAGTATCACAAGACAACCAAACACAAATACACCGTCTGAAGTGCGTGCCGGCACGACTTACCACACAAATAACAATCCAAACTCCAACACAAGATAACTCAATATCAAGAACATGAAACTGAACCATAACAAACCAAACAAGATAACAATACCAAAAGCACGATGCGAAACCAAAACATCTCCAGAAGCTCGGGACAGGCGGACTGGACTCTCCCCCGGCGACAGGCAGAAGAACTAACTGATACCTGAGAAAACAAACAT
>JBBUKS010000002.1:4255609-4273148 GCA_038050645.1 Hedychium gardnerianum | reverse complement strand
CGACGACATGACATTTGCACAACTCTCGAAGCAGATCGCGCAGGGCCCGCTGCCACCGCCTTCCCTAATTAAAGCCACATTTTTACACAACTTCAAATATCCAGTCAGTCGGACTCCCGCCTCCCTCAACTGGACTTGCGCGGAAGGCTTGTGATGCGGGGTTAAGGTAAACCCTCTGGGGGCCCACCATAATTGTGCCACGTGTCGATACCGGGCGCCCCGACTGGGACCCTCTCTACCAACGGGGAAGGCATCGTCCGGGATCATACCCAATCGGGGTCATCTTCAACCGAGCGCCCCGACTGGGACCCTCTCCATCAACCGGGAAGGCATCGTCCGAGATTATATCCAATCGGGGTCATCTTCAACCGGACGCCCCGACTGGGACCATGAAAACCAGAGGCGACCCCCTGGCGATGTAAAACCCAAGTCATTTAAGGCCCAAATTCACAAGGCCCAAGCCCATTATCAGGGGACAGGGAAAAGACTAGACCCTGAGAGACCTGGTGGAGCACGCGCCTTACTATTGCTACACGTACGAGATACGTAAAAGATACAGTGGGACGTAGCTCTCACCAAGATACAGTCCTCTCCATACCTCGTTCATTAAGGCTGCATAGAGAAAAGGCAGTACAAATAAAGTATAAAGGCGCCCCTCCTCTACCCAAAAGGGGAGGTATTAAAAAAACTCTCTTCTACCAGCACTGCTTCACTACTCCCTCGTATTCTACTGACTTGAGCGTCGGAGGGACTTTGCCGGAACCACCCCCGGCAGTCCTGCTGACCCTTAGGATTCCTTTATTGTCTATCTAGGAGCAACTGAGGACCCCCGTTGGCCCCGCTTGGAGCTCCATAGACGCAACTTAGGAGGCTTGCAACTGCAGTGATTATACCGCCTGTGGCTCATCCGTTGACCCGAATCTCCGACGAGATCACTTTGTATACAAATAACTTGTTTATCTAATATGATGCTCGTAGAACTCTTAAAATGATACTTCAAATTATTTAAGAGAGAAGGGAAAATTCAGATTGAGAGTACATCTGGAAGCAGCAAAAAGTACCTGCAAGCGCACTTTTCTAATCTGGTAAATCCAATATTGCTGAAACATACCTGTGGCATGTCAAAATCACATGGTTAAGATGGGTGTTAAAAAAAAACTATCAGAAAGAAAATTGAAACAATGAAGACGACCAGGAAAAATAAATCGCGAGGTTGAAAAATCCCGGAAAAGAAATTAAACAGAAGATCAAATCCAACAAACTAAACATTGTAGAGTAATGCAAAAGTTGTCAATACATTACCACAGAGATGAATAACAGTCCTTATGTCTATAAGATGCATGGAGGACAGTGAAATTAAGATTGTGCATCACGTGCATCTAGAAACTAGAAAAGTAACAATAAGAGGATCATGTGTAACTAGAGGAAGGTTGACTCTAACAACATGTACTAAAAAGGGGGGGAAAAAAGGGGGGGGGGGGATTGTTGAGGAATAAGTAAAGCATGCCAAAATTGTGCTCAAAACTCATAAAAGGACAGAATTAAAAGGTAAAAAGAAAGTAACAGTGAATATTTGAGCGACCAGAAATGGAAATAAAAAAGATAAGAGGATCAAAGAAATTAAATACTAAACCTGTAAGGATCAGAAGTAGAACATTGCAACTACAAAGCAGTGTTGGAATTGATTTTGGCACTACAAGAAATATCCATGGAGTTGCTGCAGCTACAACAGCAAACCCTGCCTAAAACAATGAGATGAACGTTGAATATCTAATTGATATGAAAGAAATAAGATAAAAATGATAAAAGGGTACAAAATAGTGCAAAAATAAACAAGAAACACCGAAGCACTATAGTTTATTGTAAAGGAGATAACAGATTATGAAAGATACAGCTCCCTCATTGGGATATTGTTTCAAAATAGGCTCATTAAATAGAATAATGGAGTAAAAAGGAGAAAGTATACTTGCCAACAAGAGACAATATAAAGCACTACCAAAGATGCTTCGAGGCTCTCGATGACCAGAGAATGGAGCTTCATGTAGGATGTCATCAAGAAACCTATAACAAATTTAAAATAATAAATATAAAACTTTGACAGATACAAGATTAAAAGTAGAGTCCAAAATCAAAATTGAAGAATGCTCAGAAATGAGCCACTATCTACAAGCACTAAAAATCTAAGAGACCTATAAGGATCAAGTGATGCAATGCCATTACTGATGAAATATTGGCTCCCTACTCATGAACTTAATTTGTATTAGCATCACAAAGCACCAAGAATGGAGACATTGGGCTCAGTACCTCTACTGTCCAGATCAATTAGAATCACCATGTATAAGGTGCCTTGTGGTTTTTGGTTTGTTGTTGCTTCAAAAACTTATTGTTGGAAAAAAGAAAACCAAGCAAGAACAATGGGGTAAATTATGTATCCTCCAATTTTTTCTTTTGTTTCTAAAATGTGTATTTGATTCTCAAATCTCACCTATATACAACATAAACAAATTAGACCATTGAAACATGCAACATGCTACCTTATTTGTATTTCTACGCATGACTTGTATTAAAATTTGTTAAGTAGCTACATCAAGACATCTGCAATTTATTATAAAAAAAGAATTCTTTTACAGTGTAAAACTTTTTTTATTTGTGTGAAAGACACTTTTAAAAAAAAGAAAATAATAAATAGTCATAGTTTCTTACCTTTCTTTAAAAACAGCAATGGAAATTATAAAAATGGTAAGACCTATCATTTTCTTAAAAGTTACTAGAATGTATTGCTCTTTTCCCTAATGTTTAGTTAGGTAGATTTATTAACTTTTAAATTTAAAAATAGAGATCCTTTGGTAAAATGAAGATGGATCCTTTTGTAGAGATTTTTTTCGGTTATATTCAATGATAGGATTACACACAGCTACGCCCTTAGTCTGCACGAAAGAGAAGATTCTTCTTATTCGTCTTGACTACATGAACAACTTAAACATTTATATCTCAAAGAAATTGTTCAGCAAAAACACTCTCCCCCAACACATTAGCTCTTCACGAGAAATCGCTACGCAACTATCACCAAAATTTTCTATTTCAGCACCCACATAGCTATAAACATTGTTAGGGGAAATCCTCTCTCCCTGATGCCCAACAACACGACCCTAAATGGATCCAGGGACAAAGGGAGACAGCTCTATAAAACCGTGCATTAAAATCAATTACATATCCGGGATCGGCGAGGACTTACAGGTTGTTTCCATCTGCAGAGAGGGCCGCGGCCGGGGAGGCGGAGGGTCTCTCGTGGGCCATCGCCGCCGCACCCAGAGAACAGAAACTGGAAATCCAATCGAGTCCTCTTCAGTCTTCACCCACTCCCCGCTCTAAACGCTGCGATCGGCGCTCGGCGCTCGGAATCCGCAGCTCTCTTTCTTCCGCGAAGCAGCGAACGAGAAGCGGACAACGGTCGTTGCTCCCGATCGGAAAATTAGGGGCTCGACCGGGTTTATTTACCCAACTGAAGAAAGTACGGTCGACCGCGCTAATTCTAACGGCCCACGACGCCACGTTGCGGTTGGGCAACAAAGGGAACTAATTTAGGCGTTTTTGAGTCTTTGAGAGAAGAATTTATTTATTTATTTTTTAAAAAAATAATGGTAAATTTAAATTATAAAGTTACAATATTAATTTTCTTTCGTTATTATTATTATTATTTTTATCTCATATAATTTCATTTTCCAAGAACAACTGTTTCATAGCATTCAGACAGTTTTCCAAACACAGACCAAATTTTACTCTTTGCCAAAACAACTCTCTGGCAATGTTGCTATACAAAATCGCCTACATCAAGACAATCAAGAAATAATGAGGAGTTTTAGGCAGGTGCCTTGGATCCTCTCAGTATGCCTGGAGGATCGAATCGATTAGATCGCGCAGCGGCGCAAGCTCTCGCTCCTCGATAAGATGGAATTCCTGCAAACAACAATGCAAAAAGAGATTTCATTATCAAGCCCAGCTTGATCCAGTGCAACTCTGACATTGCTTTGCTTACACTGGTGAACAGTGTGAAGTGCTTGAAGCAGGTGTTCAGATGAGCCTCCTCCTTGAGACTAACAATCTTCTGAAAATGAGAGTGATATATGTGTGCATAAATGCGAAAGAGGCGCTTGAAGATCGTCTCAACGACTCGTCGAAAGTTCGGAGGGAACGGCGCTCCTGAGGAAGCCAAAATCAGTGAACACAAAGGGAAAACTGACTTCTAAGGAGCACTACTTGAGTACCGAGTTTCTGGGGGAATATGTCTTCATCATTCAAATGAGCTTCGACCCAATCCATCAAATAATCCACATATTTTGGTGCAGAAACCTCAATTGGCCTTTTGATTCGAACTCCATCAGCCCATCTATACTCATAGCTATGAAGAACAGTGAATGTTCAGAATATATAACAGAAAAAAAGACTGAAAATTATATTATCAGTGAACGTGAAGAATACAACTTTGGTCCGGCAGACATTACTGGGCAGCTAGTTGGAGTGCAGAACTCATCTAGAGTGCCGTATAATACATTCACTTGGTTGAAGAAATCATCAGCTGAAAGAAGAATGAGAGTTATTGAAGATTGTTTTGACAGAAAAATATATAAATGATCTGAGATTCAGAACTCACTGTTGACAGCGAGCCATTCATTCAAATCCACTCCGGGTGGCAATCTCACTGCTTCTCTCAAGTTGCCACTGCCCAGAGTAGCATCGATGTGCCTTTTAAGTCGAGCACCCTGTTGAAACAGTAAGGAAGAATGAATATAGAAACAACCCAAGAACTTTGGATGGGCAGAAGAAGCAGAAGAGGATTGCGAAGAGTTTATGACCTTGTTGCTTGAGGTGCCATTCTTTTTTGGGCGAAACGTCTTCTGGTTTCTACTCTCATTCAGATAAAATCAATAAACAGAAACTTAAATTTAAAGAAGAAGAAGAAGAAGAAGAAGAAGAAAAGATGGATGAATTGGTGAGGAGAAGAACCTGTGGGCGATGCTGAAAGGAACCATTTTGTGCGTATTTCGATCGATTGCGTAAGCCAGTACGAGGAAGAAGAGAGGATGCTCTGTTGCAGCGAGAGGAATAAATCTTTAAATAAATTTCTCATTTTTGAGGGGTTTGACTAATAAATAGGGAGATGACAGGCTGGCGACAAGCCGACACCTGTCAAACTTGGTCAAAACTCATCTGAAGCCAGCGAGGACGCCTTCGCCTTAGCAAACCCGATTATTGACTGAGTTATTAAATATTTACTTTTTTACTATTTAAAGAAACAAGGTTAATGAATCCCCAAAATAATAATTATAAAAAAACATTAAAAAATATCAAATTATAGAAGACAAATTAAGACTTGGTGAGTATTGAGAGTAGAAAATTAAACGGTAATTGCCGAGTAATTAATTAGTATAGAGATGTAAAATAATTTATTTTTTAATTTTTGTCGTAATCTATTTGTAAATCTCGGCGTATCTTTGTGAGCTGACCTGGACTCTTCCGGTTGGACGGGAGGCATCCACAAGCTGGAGTTGAGTGAGATTTTGGTAGCTGGCATCGCCGTGTGCTGAGCTGGCATTCTCTGGCGGATTTGGATAAATATAACGTACACAAATGGATCTTTGCTATAATGAATATATCCCATACGACAACGAGTATTTCATCTTTTATCATAATATATTTCATCATGAATTTTTATGATTTATTTCATTCATATTAATTTTGAAACAAATTAATTTTGAGACGAATTAATGATGACAATGAAATAAAGGTTTTACCTTCATATCATAATATATCCCATGGATTCAAATTGGACCGCACCCACACCGGTCTAGAATCATCTGTAATTCTGGCCCATTTTTTGTGGGGTTCCGGGATGGTCCTGTTATGAGCCATATTAAGCACGCCCCGTGACTCGGTGTCTAGAGCCGTCATTTGAATTAGATCATCAAATTGACTTATCCTATTAATCTAAATAAATTAAATTAAAATGGTATTAACTCATTTAAAGATGAGTCTAAACAGGCCGACTCGCCTGAGCTCATGACCCATATGGCTCGGCTCGCGGCGGATTTGGGTTGACCCATAGATTAAGATAAAAATCTCTAAAATTTAAAACTAAAATAAAAAACTTAATGAGCACGTGGATTTGACGGCTAATGGGTTCGAAGGTAATTTCATCCGTTTATTGACATCTAATATCAAGAATTATATATAATTCAATTAGAAAAATAATTATCAACGTTTGTATTCTAGAGCATATTCATTAAAATAAACATATTATAATAATAAATAAGTTAAAATTTTAATAACCTATTCATGTAAAATATAAATGATGAATCTAAATATGTGCTTAGAATGTAATAAAATTGACTAAGATATAAAGAACCGATAAGAATATTTTTTAAAAAAAAAATATGATCCAATTCGTTTAATTTGTAATCTAAATTTAAAATTTTTAATTTTTTTATATATATATTTTTAATTTTTTTTATGAGCTCGTAGATTGATTCATCTGACTCGTAATTTATTTTGGGTTGAATTAAAAAATCTCCAATTTACCAAGACGACGAAACAGTCTATATCCTACATTCCCGCCCTATCAAATGGTTGATCCATCGTGAATCAATCCGTCCTATCATAAATCGACCCGTCTAACAGTTATATCAGTGTCATAACATGATGTGTCTGAAGAAACTTAGAAATCAATCTCTAGGATATTAGATTTAAATTTTAATACTCTTTGAGTTTTTTATTACTACTCTTCCGTACTTGTAAGGATAATATTAGTCTAGATTCGATCAATCATACAAAATTGGTAAAGCGAACAGAGAACGTGTCTAATAACTTTTAAAAAATAGCCATCAACGTTGATTTAGTACGATGAATGTCAAATGATCGGAGTTAAAGTCCCGGCCCCCTTGCACCCATCTTAAGTTGGACTAACTCTATGATGAAGGGTGTACATTTTCTTGCCTTGCAAGTGTAAATTAATCAAATGATTGACATGTGAGTCCCACTCGCTATAGGCGGGACCCTTCTCAAAAAAATCTTCACTTGAGATATTTTAGGTGTGGGCACACGAGGGCAACTCAATCAGATCAATTTTTTTTTATAATTAAAATATTCATAAAGATGATTAAATTTGATCATATAAAAAAAATATTATTGATCATCCAAATAAATTAAAAATTATTCATACAAATTTATTAAATGACTAATATTTTTAAATTTTTAATTTTATTTTTTAAAAAAATTATAATACATTACAATTAAATTTTAAATTTTAAATATTTAATTAATTATTTAAAAGATCTAATAGCTGTATAATAATCTCAGAGCTAACTAGATCAAATTTGATAACTAATGAGTGCAATGGATCAATATAAATTCTATGATGTCTAAATTATTAGATATGGATAATTCTGTTTACATTTTTTATCGGTCATTAGAGTAAATCCAAAAGTACTTGTAGCGAGTAATAGAAAATTTTAATTTTTTTTGATAATCCAAATATTTAATTCTTCAAACTAACTAATCCTAGAGATGACCGATCTGGATCTACAAAAGTTTTTCATTGACCACCAGTGTAAATCGAGAAACAAGACTCATCCAAGTGGCCAATGTTCTTAGGTTTATCATCCCACTGGAGGAAAATTAATTTCTACAGTGTGTCGCAGTTGAAATTCAAACTTTAGATGCTTGGTTAACCACTTGAAGGGTCTAACTGTTGTAACGTAGCCCTAAGGCAGGAAAATTTTAATATTTAATTATTATGTTAGTTTGTAGGGTGAGATGATGACCTAGTTAATTAGCTAAAGTTGGCGCAATTGGTACCTACTGTTAGGACCTTACGAGCTAGAAGGGGGTTTGAATGGCTCAAACCACTTAGTTGTTGAGATTGGGCAGCGAAAACCTTGAAGCGACACAAGCATGACAAGCACAACGCTAACTCAAATGATTTTACTTGGTATCCGTCCCCTTAAGGCGATTAATCCAAGGGTTCACTTCTAGCTCTTCTCTTCCACTAAATTTTCTCCTTGGACAAAACTCAAAGGTGGAGAAACCTTCTATAATAGTCTTACAACACAATGCAAAAATGAGATGAACTAAGAAGAGATTACAATGATTTTCTTAAGTAGAATAGGCTCCTTCTTCTTCAAATCTTGCACCAAGGATGAAAGTTGAGTTCAAACACTTCTCAACAATCAGATAACACGAAAACCTTGGCTTGGAATGAGAGCTTTACTCCTTCAAACGTTCTCTTTTTCTTTTATATGAATCATTGAGTTAAAACATTTATTTCAGACATCAGTTGATTGTTGAAAATCATCAATATATAGTCTCTGACAACTATTTAACAATCATTGACGCTTTTGAAATCTGTCTGATTTTATTTCTAATTTGAACATCAATCGACTGATGTAAGTCATCATTCGACTGATGCAATCAGTCGAACAGAGCACGTGAGTTCCATTGACTTTTGTGTTCTTTAAATCGACATCAATCGATTGATATACAGAAATAGTCGATTGATCCCATCAGTCGAGCAGAGCACGCGAGTCTCACTCGCTTCCGTGTTCTTTCAAATCGATATTAGTCGATTGATCTCATCAGTCGAACAGAGTATGTGAGTCTCACTTATTTCTACGCTAGCTAGCTCTTTCAAATTGACATTAGTCGATTGATATAGACTATCAGTCGAACAAAGCATGTGAGTCTCACTCACTTTTGTGCTCTTTCAAATTGACATTAATTGATTGATGTACACCATCAATCGACTGATAGTTCAATCCTGAGTATTTTCTAGAGTATCAGTCGATTGATTCTCATATCAATCAACTGATTCTCTTTTCTCAGCCTTCTTAAAAACTTAATTTCCCAAGTCTTTTATTTTGTTACCTGATGCCAGATGAACCTCTTGTTCACTGAACTTTTGTGCTTGAAGCCTCCTCGTCTCCGGATCTTCATCCACCTTTGCATTCGATCTTCGATCTGCTCAAATTCCTTCTTTTGCCAAGAATCCGATCTTTAACCTTCTTAGACTTCCTCTTGCCAAGAATCTGGTCCTAACTTTCTTGGACTTCTCTTATCTTGCTTCCGGTCTCCAACCTATAAGGACTTTTCCCTGCACGCTTATCGCACTAGTAAGATCTTATTTCATTAGTTTAATCTTAAATGTTATCAAACATCAAAATTATATTTCTTAGCTATGATTGCATCAACACTTACATGGTGATTGCTTCAAGAGGTTTTGGAGTTAATTTTTAACGAGTATAAAATATCTCGTTAGATGTTTAATTTTTTAATGCAAAAGATCATTGCATAGGATAAATATTTTTTTTTATATATATATTTTTAAAAAATATTGGACCGTTTAAAAGAATTGTTAAGGTGACTATTTCAGTAAAATGGAGTGAATATTCAATACTCACTCAACTTTCACCTCCTTCCAAAGCATATATTTCAGTTTTTCAAAAAGAGAAAGAGATAGGCATAGAAATTCCATGTTATTCAACATCCTCTCTCCCGCGTGCATTGCATGAGATTTTTTGTCAACGTGTGATCCAAGTGAGAACACCTCGCAACCCTCAAAAGTCGTTTTCTCGCTCTAGTACGTTTTACAAATGCAATGTTGACTTATACATCGCTTTGATGCATGCATGTCACTTCGTCAACCGGCCAAAGGTAGGTGACCTTCTTTGACACATGCCATGAAGGAAGGCAGTCAGTCTTTTTCCTTAATCTCTCTCCTCTATCATGGAATCAATTATATGCACCACCTTAGCTTGTTTCCCAAATATTATATATATTATATATATAATTCAAACACATTTAAGCTTTATTTTTGACTTTCTATAGATTAAACGAGGTGCACATTTCTCTGAGCCTATTCATTTAATTTTAATTAATCTCATCCTCTTTAATTAAGTCTACGTACCTTTAACCTCCCTATTTAATTTTGTCTCAATGAAACACACCAAACATTTCTTGAAAAATAAAGATAATAAATATGAATTAATTCATTCTCTACTGAGAGTACTGACAGATCTGAGTTACATGCATGTTTCTCCTTCATTTCAGTATCAATCACAATAAACATAATATTATTAATTATTATTTTGTCTTAATTTTTTTCTCCACATGTTTTGTGATCTATAAATGCAAATCATGATCCAACACACACACACGCACGCACTGTAGATTTCATTGCACGAGTTCCACTTGTTCTTTGTCATCATGTTCATCGTGTAGCTCTCAGCTTCGTCAAATGAAGTGGTCGGTATGCATATGCCTTTTTAGTTCACATTATAAAATTCAAAATGCAAATATATATTTAATTTGTGATTAATTGCAAAGTAAATATTTTATTTTATTTTATTTTATTTTGTCTGATCGAAAATTGTGGTTTTTATTTATCGAACGTGTTTACTTTCTCCAACATGAATGCAAGCAATATATATTGATGAGTCGTTGAGGAGGCCAAGAGTCTACTTCAATATATCCGTAGGCTTATGATATTCTTGTCTCCCCAACAGTAACTAACTAACCGATCCATTAAATGTTTCAATTGTGATCGATCTTAATTAATGTCTCATTGATTAAAAAATATGAATTATTATTAACTAATTAATTACTTGCCAGTTGACATAGAAAATGTCAACCAGCCGCTTGGTAGAGATTTGGTTGTTTGATCGATTTCAATGCCTCTAGCAAGCTCTTGTGTTTGACTTTTTATATTTGTTTCACTTTGACAACGGGCAAGGTCAAACCCCAAAGATTTACGAGGTGAGGGATAAGTTGACAAATATAGATGATTATTGTCAAAAAGTTCATAGGTTGTCAAGAAAATTTGTCAACTATATATATGTGAATTCACATATTAGGGTTGGTAAAATGTTGAATAATACATATAAACTAAAGTCAAAAAATTGAAAGTCAAACTCTAAAATTTCTATATTCTCTCCCTCTTTTTCCTCTTCTAGATTAATTTTTTTTTTCAAAAAAAGTTTCAATCTTCTATTCCCCTTGAGTAGACAATATATAGTATCGTAAAAACCGATCGAAGTCGTAGGATGAATAGGTCGGTTGGTAGGGTGATGAAGGGAGCTTCTTGTTGGCTCATTGTGCTCCATTGATTCCCTTTCAAAGTCAACTTCAAGGTCCCTTTCCCCTCCTAATCCAAGCATTGAAATATAAACCTAGTTCAATAAATTGGAAAGGTGTCCCATTAATCGACCTTCAACTAAATGTGTTAATTATCTCGTGCCCTAGTTCGTAGTCAAGGATTCACTTTCGAGCATTAAAACTTCAAAACCCTAAACAGTAATGAGTAATCGTCATGTTCTTGGTCGCACTGTGCATTGTGTGTTGAATTTGTGCTCCACGTTGCCATGCATGGAAACACGAGTGACGTTTTTTTAACGCCCATTAATTAACATATTAAAAATTAGAAATAAAAAAGGATTTATTTTTAATAAAAAGGGTGATATTCTCGATTTGATAGGTGGTACAAGTCACCAACGGTTTGAACTTGGGCGAGGACGGTGGGAGGAGAAGAGTAAAGGACGGTGGCGCCATTTTACTTTAGATCATATTGTTATATAGTCCAAGGTAGGTTGGTTGTCTAATTGTTTTTAGCTAAAATATCTATGATTATATATTTTTTTTATAATTTCTAACTTCACTTGATTAATTTTAAAACTTTATTTATCGAATAAATTTAAATCATAATTTATCTACGCTTAGAAATTGATTTCTAGATTGAATGCTGATCTTTTTTATTTGTCCAATAAATATTTTATCATTGTGTCACTTTTAGACATTTATGTCTTGATAGAAAGGATTGATTACATGAATTACAATACTTTATAGACCGCAAATCAAATTTATATGTTCATTTTCTTATCCACTCAAAATGGATGGAACGACCATTCCATTAGTCCTTCGACAAGTTCGGTGTCATTTTTGAAAAAAAACTCTCAAATTATAGATTTATAATACTTTTTATCAAATTCCCTTTAACTAAAATATTGAGCAATTGGGGGGTTGAATTTGCAATTTTCTCTTCTTTTTTTAATGACATTTGGATACTCCACGAGTGAGTGATGGCGGATTCCGGTCAAAGCGGATCTCCGTCCAAATAAACCAATAGAAGCCACGGCAAAGGTCCACGTCATCCAAACTTCCTTCCATAATCGCCCTTCTCAATACCTCAAATAGGAAAAGAAAATCCACGTGGAGTCGTCTATATCTTTCCAAAATTCGATTCTTCTATTTTTCACCAATAAAAGATCTTGCAAATCTGGCTCTTTGTAGATCGACACTAAATCGATCAATTTAATCAAATTAAATCTAAATTTTAGATTTAATCACACGTTGAAAAAGGGCATCATATGCCATGCTTATTTGCATATTACTCATTTTTAATTTTGCATAAATGCGCCTTTTGATCGTGACTAAAATGTTTCGCTATTTTGATCGATTCAATCAAGTGACTGGTGGGGGAGAGTCTATCATGTACCATCATTCATTACTACTTTTCGCTCGATCATTTCCAACAACATTTGGTGAAGGTTTAATATAAATCATTGCGAACCAAGTTTTAATTTTTGATCTTGATTTGGTTTTCCTGATTGCCAATCGAACCGGAATAAGCCGGAAATCAGAGCCGGTTCAATTGGGATTTGAATGCTTATTGTTTGGGTTTTTTACGATAAAGTCCTTGTTTAGTGTGTTATTATTATAAACAAATTGTCATTTTGCGGAAAAGCGGGGGGACGAGAACTGAAGTCCGTTTTAAGTAATTATTTATTTTATGCGCGCGCAAAAAGCGTGTGAAGGGCGCGAACTATCTCGTGTGATCTGTAATGACGATCTCGCCCCTACTTCTCCCTATAAGTTGATCGGCCGTTCAGTAAACAAGTAAAGAACCAAATCTTCTGCTCTTTCAAATTCTGTGTCCAATTATTGTTTTCCTCTTGGAAAGTTGAGTTTTGAAGAGGATAAAGCTTTGAAAATGGCGCTTTCCTTGGAGAATTTGGGGGCTTCTTTGTCCCAGAGGAGTCTCCTTTTATCTCCGAGCTCCCTCCTGTTGCGAGCCGCCGGCGAACAGGGCAAGCTCCGGTTTTCACAGGTCGAGGGGCGGAGGATTTGCCGGGCTGGGGGAGCCGTGAGGCCTCCAGTGGTGGCGACGATGGTTCTGCGAGAGAGGACGGTGAGTGCGGAGGCGGAGGAGAAACCGGTGAGGTTTAAGGTCCGTGCAGCGGTGACGGTTAGGAGGAAGAAGAAGGAGGATCTTAAGGAGACGGTCGCGAACCAGTTTGATGGTTTTTTGGACAAGATGGGTAAAAATGTCGTCTTGGAGCTCATCAGCACGAAGATTGATCTCAGTGAGTTCATTGGATTCGTTTGGTCTTATTTTTCTGCGAATTAGTTGTAAAAATCTCTTCTTTTTTTTACGCTAGAAACGGGGAAACCGAAGGCGAGCAGCCGGGCGGAGCTCCGGGGCTGGTCCGAGAAGAAGGCGGCGGCGAAGGCGGAGTGTGCGGTCTACACGGCGGAATTCTCAGTCGACTCCGACTTCGGCGTGGCCGGAGCGATCACGGTGCTCAACCGACACCACGGCGAGTTCTTCCTGGAGAGCGTCGTGGTCGAGGGCTTCGCCTGCGGCCCCGTCCACTTCCCCTGCAACTCCTGGGTCCAACCCACACGGATCCACCCCACCAAGCGCGTCTTCTTCAGCAACAAGGTCTCGAATCCCAACCAAACCCTTATAAAGTTGCAATCTTTGCGCAAATTAATCACAAATGCTGACATCTAACTCGATCTCGCAGCCGTATTTGCCGTCGGAGACGCCTGTCGGGTTGCGCGAGCTGCGGCAGCAGGAGCTCAAGGAGCTGCGCGGAGATGGGAAAGGGGAGAGGAAGCTGACGGACCGAGTGTTCGACTACGATACCTACAACGACTTGGGCAACCCCGATAAGGGAATCGAGTTCGCGAGGCCCACTCTAGGAGGCGAGAAGCGGCCGTACCCAAGAAGATTGAGGACGGGGCGACCTCCAACAATCTCAGGTCATAAATGTCAATATTGACGATGTACTAAGAGTTGTTAGCCGTTGAATTCTGAGTCGGACGAAAGCGATTGCATTGATTGACAAAAGCTCAATTGGCTCGTTTTCTTGCAGATCCAGAAACAGAGAGCAGGGTGGAGGATCCGCTGCCGACGTACGTGCCGCGCGACGACCGGTTCGAGGAAGGGAAGGTGGAGATGTTGGCGGCGGGAGCGTGGAAGGCTGTGCTCCACAACCTGGTTCCACTGCTCGTCGCCGGATTCTGCCCGGAGAGCAACGAGTTCAAGGCGTTCCACGAAGTGGACAACCTCTTCAAGGAGGGGCTTCGACTGAAGCAGAGCCTGCAGGACCAGCTGTTCCACAAGCTTCCTCTGGTGAGCAAGATCGAGGAGTCCAGCGACGGTCTCCTCCGATACGACACCCCCAACATCATCACCAGTAAGCCATACTTTTCGATTTCCAGTAACCGATCAGGTTAATTTCTCCACCAGTGTTGGACCTTGCATTTAATGCTCTGCCTTCGACACGCATCCATCAGAGGACAAGTTCGCGTGGCTGCGAGACGATGAGTTCTCTCGTCAAACACTTGCAGGGATTAACCCAGTCAACATACAACAGCTTCAGGTAATCCATCCCATCGACGAAAGCGGAATATTTTGTGCGCTTTTTTTTTCCCCCTCAACTTAAAGAATTCTTCATCCTCGTAGGCGTTTCCTCCAGTGAGTGAACTAGATCCTGCCGTGTACGGGCCTCGAGAATCCGCCATTAAAGAAGAACACATCGTCAGCCATCTCGAATGCATGTCCGTCCGACAGGTAAAAGTTGGATTTTGGGAATGAAAATTGTCGATTTGAGTTGAGAAATTTTGATTCGTGAGAATTTGAAATCGACAGGCAGTGAAGGAGGAGAAGCTATTTCTGTTGGATTTTCACGACGCGTACCTCCCTTTCCTTGACCGGATCAATGCGCAAGACGGGCGGAAAGCTTACGGCACGCGCACCCTCTTCTTCCTCACCAAGCTGGGGACGCTCAAGCCCATCGCCATCGAGCTCAGCCTGCCGCCGGTGCGGCCCGGCGATCCCCGGGCCAACCGCGTCCTCACGCCGCCCACCGACGCCACCAGCAACTGGCTCTGGCAGCTGGCCAAGGCCCACGTCTGCTCCAACGACGCCGGCGTCCACCAACTCGTAAACCATTGGTAATCATACAATTCGAATGAGAATGAAGATGGGAAAATATTAAAGAATTGGCCGGGGGATTAATTTATTGAGATTCGGCGGTGCAGGTTGAAGACGCACGCGTGCATGGAGCCGTTCATCGTGGCGGCGCACCGGCAACTAAGCGCGATGCACCCGGTGTTCAAGTTGCTCAAGCCCCACATGAGGTACACGTTGCACGTCAACTCCCTCGCTCGCCAAATCCTCATCAACGGCGGCGGCGTCATCGAATCGGGCTTCACCCCCGGCCCTGTTGGCATGGAGCTTAGCGCCGCTGCCTACCGCGACCACTGGCGCATCGACCACGAAGGCCTCCCCGCCGATCTCCTTCGACGGTGAGGATTCATTAATCGAAAGTTTCAGATGAGAGCACGAATTTACCGTAACAGAACTTCCCATGAAACAGGGGCATGGCGGTGGAGGACGATACGCGGCCGCACGGACTGAGGCTGGTGATCGAGGACTACCCGTACGCCTCCGACGGGCTTCTCCTATGGTCGGCGATCGAGAGGTGGGTGGAGAAGTACGTGGCGGCGTACTACACGGACGCGGAGTCGGTACGGTCCGACTGGGAGCTGCAGAGCTGGTACGCGGAGGCCGTCGGCGTCGGGCATGCCGACAAGAGCGACGCGCCCTGGTGGCCGCGGTTGGCGAGTACCGGAGAGCTGAGCTCCTTCCTCACCACCCTTATCTGGCTCTGCTCCGCTCAGCACGCCGCCCTCAACTTCGGGCAGTACCCGCTGGGCGGGTACATCCCCAATCGGCCTCCCTTAATGCGCCGCCTGGTGCCGGACGAGGGGGACCCGGAGTACGAGTACTTCAGGAGCGACCCCGCGCGTTACTTCCTCGCGTCGCTCCCGTCTCTGACGCAGGCGACGACGTTCATGACGGTGATCGACACGCTGTCGACGCACTCGGCGGACGAGGAGTACCTCGGGGAGCGCCCCGACCCGTACACGTGGACGGCCGACAGGGACATGGTCGAGGCGTTCCACGAGTTCGCGGCGGAGGTGAGGCGGGCGGAGGCGGAGATCGCGCAGCGGAACGCCGACCCGGCGCGGCGAAATCGGTGCGGCGCCGGCGTGCTGCCGTACGAGTTACTGGCGCCGAGTTCGGGACCCGGGATCACGTGCCGAGGCGTGCCCAACAGCGTCACCATCTGAACTCATCTCAATTTATTATAAATTTATTTTTTATTATCATGAGTAAAAATTGTATAAAAAGGTTTTTTTCCTGAAAAAAATTACGAAAATTACTTGAATTTCATGTGAATAAGTATATTTACTGTGTATTAGTTTGCTTACTTGGAAGTCTATAATTATAAAGTTATAGAAGCCTTTTTAGCTTGTGAAACCTCTTTAATCACTTGTTTGGATAGAAACCTTGTACTGAGTATTTTTTTTTAATCTAGTTCTTACATTTAATAAATTTTAAAGATAACCAATTTAATTTCATAAATTTTTAAAAATATATCATTATAATAAATCAAAAAGCAATTGAATCTTTAATTTATCATGGGTCTTCAAACCCCTTATTTAAGGAGTCATTCCATCATTTACTCGCATTATATGCATGACCTACTGATTTAGGGTTAGATTATTTCCAAAGATATCAATCGATTAATCAATTGATCGGAAGTATGTCAATCAATTGTATATTGATGCGGGGTCAAGATAAGCATGGTGGGCCCAAGATGAAAAGGACCGGAGCCCAGTAGACCCCTTCCGGGATACGACGCCAACCGGGGCCCAGCAGACCCCCGCTGGCACCTTCCTTCGCTTCGTCTCTTTTCCCGATTAGGGAGGGGTGGTCCTCTCCTATTGGAGGATGGTGAGCGAGCCCACCTGTTTGGTCGGTTCCTTTGGTTACCTTCCCGATCGTTGCGGTGCTGAGGTCGTGGGGGGTGTTCAGGGGCTGTACTTCTTTCGAGTGCTCGTAGTTCAGTGGCTTGCCACAACTCCTAGGCATACTGCTCGCACTTGACTGTATTGTGCCCCACCGATTGGTGGAAACTACAGAAACGCCTGTTGGATCGGAAGCACGTGAGAGGGGGGGTGAATCACGTGTTTAAAATTTTCGCCTTTTTTAAATTCGAAAAAGACTTTTACGGAAAGACTCGAGTATGCAGCGGAAATAAAAAGATAAACAGAAAAGAAAATGACGCTGTTGGTTTTACTTGGTTCGGAGCCTTCGCCGACTCCTACTCCAAGGCCCACGACCCCACGGATCGTATCG
>JBBUKS010000002.1:4231032-4255509 GCA_038050645.1 Hedychium gardnerianum | reverse complement strand
CTCTGCATATGCATTCGATTTCTGTTGCACTTGCATTTGCTGATTATGCATTCTGATGGGCATATATATATATATATGTTTAGTTAATTTACTTGTGTTTGAGTTAGCACCCATGTGTTAGGGTTCGATTCTTATATATGACTGTATTAGAATGGTAGACCGGTGTTTTTATGATGTATAGGAATCTTGGACCATACTGCTACTGAAATGTTCTTTCGTATAGCACATGATTATATTTATATGCTGAGTTGACTCGTCTATGTCTGAGGTAGTATCATAGGTTTGTGTTAAGTTTTAAACCTGTTTCTTGATTGTGTTAGAATGGTAGACTAGTGTTGTTATGTTATATAGGAATATTGAATTCTACTTTTGCTGAGTTGTTCTTATTTATGGCACATGACTATTTCTATATGATAGAGCACTTCCGTGAGACTGTATGTTTCCTTTAACCTCTTACTATTATTATTATCATGCACTATCTTTCTATATTCGCTGAGTATTCTTTTGTTCTCACCACCCCTACCTCTATTGTTGTTTTCCTTGTAGCAGGATTATGATTGGGTTGCTTGGAGGATATCTACCCGTGTCATCCCACTCACATCGAGCTCCGGATCTATTTCCGTATTACGTTGGTTTGTTTTAGCTTTCGCATTTATATTATTCATTGGTATTGTATTAATTATTAAATTTCTAGATTTCGAATTTCTTCTGATCGTTTACTTGGCGTCGTAAGTCGGGCCAGCTCGCAATAGTAAGTTTTTGGTTTTGTTGGTCGTGTAGACCATTGTATATGTTTGTTGTATTTATCTTATATTATGTGTGGTTGTTCAATACCCGAGTGGGGTATTTTTCTCATTTCTACACACTGTGTGGATTGTAAATATCTGTGTTGGGGTATTATTCTATTTTTCTTATTGTTATTGCATTGTGTATGGATGTATATACCCGTGTTGGATATTTTTGTGTGTTGATGTATTCTGTATCCAGGATATTGTCCGTCGTCGGATAAATATTCTCCCGGGGCATGACAATTAGTTTGCACATCTTTCATGCCATCATCTATTCAGCTAGCATCACCACTAGCAGGAGGGTTCATATGCCCTACTATCATATTTTAACTTCCCTTATATCATCTATGTTACAACAGATGATATCGGACCTTTGAGTGACTACGACATACTAGGTTAGAGTAACATTTCCTTTGCTGGCATACATATAGATGTAGATGGTATCATGTCTTAGAGGAGGGTAGATCAGCCTCAGCATGAGCCAGCTCTAGTAGAGGATCTAGTAGATGAGGAGTTACCTAACCTTGACTTTGGAGATTTCTAGATTTCTCCACCTCCAACTGCCCCTACTTTAGAGGAGAGAGTCATCAAGATTGAGGGAACTACCACTAGACTTGAGGGATCACTCACCAGTTTTTGACAAGAGATGCAAACCTAGCTCACCGAGATGATGGATATACTCAGATCTTGGAACACAGGATCCCCCTCTCAATAGACCATCAGATTTTATGTCTTGTTATTGATCTGTAGCTACATTGACTTGGTTTGACTTGATGTTGATTTTTTACCATGGTTGACTTTGACTTTTGATCTGACCTTGACTCGAGCTTGACTTATGCATTGACCTTGATAATTGACTTATAAGTGCTTAGCAGAATAGGACCTATAAAATGTTTTTCAAAATTAAAGTTGTTTTCGGAATTCATTTTTAAATTCTAGGTTCTTTTTACTGATATTTTTTATATACTAAGTAAAAACTCCTATTTTATTAGTATTTTTTAAAAAAAATAAATTTGGACTTAGCCTAGGTCTTCCCTTAGAAAGCATGAACCTATAGATTTAGGCAACCAGCATCTCACAACCACATTAGGGTTATCTAGCTTGTGTATTGAAATACTTAGAATGATGTGAGATGCTTAGGGCTAAGCCTGAATTTTAGATGCTTATATTAGTGCATCATTATAAATCAGGGCTAAAAATGCCAACTTATATTAATCAAGTTGAGTGTTCCTTCAAAGTAAAATGTTAATTGGAATCATGCACTTTACTTGATTGACTTAGTGAAAACTAATACCTTTGGTAGTTAGCTAGTAACAAAAGTCAGACATTTGAATAAGGATAATTTTCTAGATGATTTTTTTTTTAAAATAATGCATTCTTGGACTATAGGGCAATCCTTCTTGAAAATTGCATACTTGTTGTTTCTTGCCTATTTAGGTTTTTTTGTAAGTTATTGCTTCAGTTGTAGCAAAGTATTTAATTTTTCAAAATTACCTCAGAAAATTGTTTAGAAAATTTATCCAAGTTTAAACTTTTTTTTTTGAAAAATATTGACGTGAAATAATTTTCAAAGTATTTAATATTATTGCTTCAGCTTTTGTGAAGTGTTTTTCAAACTTGCATTAGAAAAAGTTTTGAAAAATATTAAAATAGCTTTTCAAAGATGTTTTGAAAAATACTTATGTTCTGACTTCAAATACAAACCTTAGTTTCTTATTCCTAGCAATTTTTTTATATATATGTCAAAGGAGGAGAAAGAGGTTAAAATTAGTGTATTTTTTAAGAAAAGCATGTAAACTTTAAAAAATTATGCAATTTCAAAAAATATGCAAACTTTCAAAATCATAAGGGGGAGAGTGTTAAATTAAGGGGGAGCATATTTTAAAATTCCTTTATTTATTTTTTTATTCAAAACATTCAAAATTTTATAAAGTCTTTTTGTTTCAAAAATACTATGTTTTACTTTACTTTGAACTAGGTTGTCATAAATTAAAAAGGGGAGATTGTTGATGTTGGAAGAACTTGCTAATTAAACTTGGGTTTTGATATTGGCAAAGGTTCAAAGTTAAGGATTATTATGATTTAACAAGGTTAATTAAGTGTGCAGGGAAGTCCTAGTAGAGGTTGGGCAAAGAAGTCCTGGTCAAGTGGACTAGGCAAAGAAGTCCTGATCAAGTGGACTGGGCAAAGAAGTCCTGGTCAAGTGGACTGGGCAACAAAGTCCAGGGTCTAGGGGATTGGGTAGAAGACAGGATAGATTAAGGATATCAGGCAGTAGTCTTAGGGGTCGAGGATACTAGGCAAGAAGCCCTAGGGGTTGAGGATACGAGGTAGAATCTAGATGGGTTAAGAACCGGACGTCTATCGGGAAGTCACCAAGGTCAAGATCGGATGTTGAGCAGAAGTCCAAAAAGGTTTGGAGGACCAGATGTTTGGCAACAGGTATATTCTAATGAGAGGAGTAGGTGAGGACGTGTTCCCCAATGAGGGAACAGTTAGCGTCAGTCTGACCTAGGGTTTCATTTGAAATCTGAAAGTCAGGACCGGACAGTCCGAGACTGTTGATATGCATATATTACATATGCTTTTAGACATGGTTTGTTGCACATCTACTCATTGATTATGATCTACATTATCACACCTTATCTCATTATATTGTCATACTTTTACTATTTTAGTTTGGAGATATGCTCTCTTTGTGTTTGGAGATATGCTCTCTTTGTGTTTGGAGATATGCTCTATTTTACAGGATGTCATTTGGAGCCAAAATGGAGCGAATTGGACATTGAAGTAAGCTTGGAGAGCAAAATCAGCAAGCATGGTCATGCTTATTCAAGCACGGCCTTGCCCCTTCAGAAGTTCTCTCCAGCAGATTTCCAGAGACTCCCACATCCAAGCCGAGCCAAAAGGCATGGTCGTTTCTTCTACCAACCATGCCACTAGCATTTCTAGAACCTTCCATGATCAGGTCATCCCAAAAGGCATGACCATGCCACCTCAAGAGATTCATCAGTAGCTAGACCAGAACCTCCAATAGGTAGGCCATTCCTAAAGGAATGATCGTGCCTCTTGGTCAACCTTCCACTAGAAGAAACTAGAGGCTCCCATGTCTAGGTTGTGCCAAAAGGCACGACCGTGTCTTCTTCAATCATGTACCCACGGCTAGGCCGCGTCCTTTGTGCACGACCATGTCTTTCTCCTAGAATTCCCCATGGCATTGTCATGCTTCACAGGCATGGTCGTGTGGCGAAGAGGCACGGGCGTGGGGCCTATAAAAAGTGTTAATATTCCCTTTCAAAGGGAGGAAAGGTTTCCCCTTCATGGGAACCTATGAGGTCCATTTCCTAGCCGATTTTCATGATCCATCCACCTCTGGAGCAAGGATTTCATCAAAGAAGATCGACAAAACATCGATAAGCATATCTTCTTCTCTACTCTTTATATTGATTGTAATAATACTTCATTTCCTGTCTCTTGCTTGTAACTCCCTTGTTATGGAATAGATTTCCTAGATTCTAGAATTTAGGAAGTAATTATGATGTGATGTTGATGTAAACACTATGAATTTTCCAATTTCCTTATTCTATGAAGTGTTTATGATTTGTTCCATGTGTGTCATGCTTTTGTTATATTTGATCTAATGTGTGTGTGAAATGTATGCATGTGGATGTGAAGGATTATCATCATATAAAGATGATGCTTTAGATCATATGGCCGGGGAGCCCTTAGTGATAGAGGGTAGTCCTTTAACTAGACTTTTTAAAATTATCACCTTAAAATGGGGTCAATTCTCCATAAGAGATTAGTTAATTAGAGTTTAATTTGTTTTCACTATTTCAATATTAGGATTTGGTTTGTGTAGTCTAGATTGAATGACCGGGGAGCCCTTAGTGACAAAGAGTAATCCTTTAACCAGACTTTCTATGTTACCTCGTCTACTTAATTGCATTGGAAGGAAATGGTGTAAGCACTCTAGTGTGGTCGTCACGGGGTTATACCAGTAATTTGGTTAGAATCCCTACAAGGTTATAAACATAGAGAGTAAGGGGATGAGCAATCCATAGTACATCAACTAGCATCATGATGAAATCAAAATCCTAGAAATCATCCCCCTAAGCTAACTTCTCTTTGTGATTTTGGTCACTCTCTTAAGCTCTTGCTCTCAAGCTTTCGTTTGTGTTCAACTAACTTTCGATCGTCTAGATAATTTGTTTTACGAACTTGACTAGTGCTTAATCAACAGTCCCAATGGATGGATAATTTTATTACTTAATGACTTAGACGTGCACTTGCAGTAGACATAACAAGTTTTTGGCGCTATTGTCAGAAACTATTTTTGATTAACATTAGTGGATAAGAAATTTAGTTAATCTAGACTTCTTTCTTTTTCTGCATTTTTTTTCTTTTCATGCTAGATTTTTATTACTACATGTCTATCCTTTTCTGACTATTATCTTTAGGATTAGCATGTTCTCCCTAAATGCAAAGATGAATGCTCAAATTCAATGGTTCGACCAATTAGATGTTGTGAACTTTTCATACTCTTTTTGTGAGCTTTGTGATGCAACATGGCATGTGACTTAAAATTGTCCAATACTAATTGACCATGCATATATAATAGGTGGAGGAAAATGTGGTGTTCTCCCCGGCTACAATGAGTGGCTACAAAAGCAGCAATATTGTGAAGCTTGTGAAGAAACAAGGTATACAATGGAAAATTGCAATAGGTTGGATATTTTGATGATTTTTTTTCTAGAACTTAAAACAACCAGGACAAAGAAGATGAAGGCACTGAGGCATAAATTAAACAAGAAGATTTAGTTGTATCTACCGATGTTGTTGATAATCCTATTGTTGACATTAATGTTGGTATATTCTTTCCTGCTTACGATGATGTTCTGGATGGAATTATAGGAAATTGTACTGTGGATGCAATGACCCAAGAATCACTTCCTTTGGTCACACAACCACTTGAAACTATGGATATTGCAGGTATTGAATTTGTTGATGTTGGAAGTGTAGGGACTTGTGTAGTGAAGGCAAAGCCCCAAGAATCACCTCTTTTAGTGGCACCACCACCTAAGCTAGAGCCTTTCTTACCCACATTTGAATCCGTGTTCAATGATTTACTCTCTTTGGAGATTGGCATTGGTAAGATTTTATTCGATATATCTAAAGCTACTAACCAATTCTTTTTCGAGCATGTTGGTGGAAGGAAGTATTTTGTACAAGAATCACATGGACGACATCATGACGAGCCTTTGAAGGAAAGCATATTTGATGAAAGGCCAAGAACTCTTGGAAAGAAGGTCTGGAGGTATCTTACTTCAGCATGATCGAGGTTTAGAAAATACCTTGTTGGTGAAACTAATAAGGGGTCGAGCTAATGACCAAAAACAAGCACTTCTTGTGAGACAACCCAAGTTCTTTCTTGTTTTCATTTTCGTTTTCCTTTTATTTCATTGTTTTTAGTTTAACCAACCCCTACTTGAATTTTTTTCTTGTCTAATCTTCTTTTTGCAGAATTCAAAGATAAGGAGGAGTGCAACTACTAGATGGAAGGAAAACTTCTTTAGATAAATGACTTAGATGCTTGACGCACATCACTTGGTAACTTCTTTCACTTAAAATCTCCTCCGCATTAGATTTTGTTTTTGTTTTCATTGGGACAATGACAGATTTAAGTCTAGGGGGATGTATATATGTTGGTTTGTCAGTTAGTTTTTGTTAATATTTCTTTTTGCATAATAAATTTTTCTAGTTGTATCATATATCATGTCAATATTTATTTCTTCCTCATAGCAAGATACTCGCACGCTTGTTCTAGATATTAATGTTGTTGCAATAAAGCATGCTAGTATGTTTAGTGATCTATCTTCTTATATCCGTAGATAGCATGAAGTGAGCAATGTTTTTATTGGAAGAGTTTGATTGTTGGCTTAGTTTAAGGATCTCTTTACACTATTCTTGACTTTGATGGTAGATGCTTCCGAAAATAGCTATGATTCATAGAACTGAACTAGTATTCTTGTTTTCATTAGAAACTTCTTAACTATATTTTGGTTAATGGATAAACTCGGATCATGTCAACTTATTTGGGAAAATCAAAGTCCCTATACTTGTTTTAGTGTTTCATCTTATAAGCACCATTGGTCTTAGTGCTTCATTTCATAAGCACTAAACATTTCATAAGCACTAAAGACAAACGAATAAGGGATAAAAAAAAAATTGTCATGAGTGAAAAATAACAAGGTACTCCTTTGAGACTGAGTTAGATTACTGGAGAAATAATTATTATATTGCTCTTTATCTGAGTTATCCTTTGAGACATTGTGTAGTTTGAAAAGGATGAACCATGTGTGTGGCAGGTAAGTGTCTATCGCTAGAAGTACTTGGAACATGGTTAGATGATGACTTGACTAGGCTTGGAGATTGATACTTGAAAAAATTAGGTCACTCATCGCACTGAGCACAGAGAACTTTTACTTAGGTCATTCTCAAATAATTCTTATATCATGCTCATCAATAAAACTATATGATAGGATTAACATAACTCACTAGGGATTATGATACATCTTATTGCCACATGAATCTAGATTGCGGATTTTTGCTTGAGGACAAGCAATGGTTTAAGTCCGAGGGTGTGATGTGATTAGATTATATATGCTTTTAGACATGATTTGTTGTATATCTACTTGTATTTCATTGATTATGATCTATATTATCACACATTATTTCATTATATTATCATGCTTTTACTCCTTTAGTTTGGAGATCTGCTCTCTTTGTATTTTGATTGGAAGGACACCATTTGGAGCTAAAATGGAGTGAATTGGACATTGGAGCCAGTTTGGGGAGTAAAACCAGTAAGCATGGCCATGCATGTTCAAGGCACGGTCGTGCCATTCCAAGCCAAGTATGGTCGTGCCTCATAGGCACGACTGTGCCTCTTCAGAAGTTCTCTTCAACAGATTTACAAAAACTCCCATGTCTAGGCTGTGCCAAAAGACAAAGTCGTGTCTTCTACCAACCGTGGCACCAACATTTCCAGAACCTTCAATGATTAGGTTGTGCCTCCACAGGAGCTTCATCAACAGCTGGAATAGAATCTCCCATGGGTAGGCCATGCCCAAAGGCACAACCGTGCCTCTTGGCCAACCTTCCACTTGAAAAAAACCAGAGGCTCCCACGTCCAGGCCGTGCTAAAAGGCACAACCATATCTTCTTCAAGCATGTACCCATGGCTAGCTTGTGCCTTTGGGCATGATCGTACCTTCTCCTAGAATTCCCCATGACATGGTCATGCCTCACAGGCATGGTCGCGCCTCACAGGCATGGTCGAGCCTCACAAGCACGATCGTGTGGCGAAGAGGCACGAGCGTGTGGCCTGTAAAAAGGTTCAGGATACCCTATTCAATGGAGGAACGGTTTCCCCTTTATGGGAACTTATTAGATCTATTTCCTAGCTGATTTCCATAGTCTGTCCACCTCCGGAGCAAGAATTTCATCTAGGAAGACTAACAAAGCATCGATAAGCATCTCTTCTTCTCTACTATTTGTATTGATTGTAAGAATG
Organism: Hedychium gardnerianum; assembly: GCA_038050645.1. Lineage (NCBI taxonomy): Eukaryota > Viridiplantae > Streptophyta > Magnoliopsida > Zingiberales > Zingiberaceae > Hedychium > Hedychium gardnerianum. The sequence goes on along the minus strand of JBBUKS010000002.1, from coordinate 4,247,145 downwards.
CTTCATTTCTTGTCTCTTTCTTATAACTCCCTTGTTATGGAATAGATTTCCTAGATTCTAGGATTTAGGGAGTAATTGTGATGTGATGTTGATGTAAACACTATGGATTTGCCAATTTTCTTATTCTATGAAGTGTTTATGATTTGTTCCATGAGTGTCATGCTTTGGTTATGTTTGATCTAATGTGTGTGTGAAATATATGCATGTGGATGTGAAGGATTGTCATCATATAAAGGTGATGCTTTAGATCGTATGGCCAGAGAGACCTTACTGATAGAGGGTAGTCCTTTAACCAGACTTTCTAGAGTTATCACTTTGAAATGAGGTCAATTCTCTATAAGAGATTAGCTAATTAGAATTTAATGAGTTTTCACCATTAGAAAGTAACTTGTGTAATCTACATTGTATAACCAGAGAACCCTTAGTGACAGAGGGTAATCCTTTAACCGGACTTTCAATGTTACCTCTTTTACTTAATGACATTGGAAGAAAATGGTGTAAGCAATCTGGTGTGAATTTCATGAGTTCATACTGGTAATTTGGTTACGATCCCTACAAGATTGTAAATATGGAGGTAGGGAGATGAACAATTCATAGAATTATCAACCAACATCAAAATATAACCTAAGTCATAGGTCCGCCTTCCCAAATCAACTTCTCTCTCAATAACCAATCTCTCCCATCTTGGACCTCTCAAACTTTCTCTCTCATTCTCTCTCTCTCTCACTCAAGTTCTAGTTCTAAATCTTTCACAACAAACTTTTGATTATCAAGATAACTTGTTTTGTGGACTCATTAGTGCTTAATCCATAGTCCTTGAGGATCAATATTTTTTATTATTTGATGACTTTACCGTGAACTTGCGGTAATGACAACAACTGTCAAATAATTTTATTTAAAATTATTTTATGTTTATGTGCTAACTCTATGATACAGAAAGTTTAAAGTATGGAAAAACTTATCTAGGCGCTTGAAAGGGATCCAGGCGCCCTATGCCAATTTAGGCGCCTGAAAGGGACTCAAGCGCCTTAATCACCTTGGTGCGCAGCAAGATGAGGTGGCTGCCTCCAGTTGGTCAACGCACGTCAACATCCAAGTACTTGAAAGGGATTAAGGCACCTGAGACAGGATAGAGTCGACTAGGATAGTGCTTCGCTAAGAGTTTGCCACATTAGCGATCGAGGCGCCTCAAAGGGTTTAAGGCGCCTAAAAGAGAATAAGGTGTGATGAGCTTGGATAAGATCATATTGTCTCACTATTGAGGCACCTCAAAGGGAATAGAGGCGCCTGGATGGATCAATAAAAGAAGGCTCGACCAGCAACTTCAAAACATAATTCTCTACTACTTTCGTACTATCACGCAGCTCCAAAAAGCTCTCTACGATGCCAAAATATTTCTCCGACAACCAAAGCTCAAGCTACTATTCATCTTGTAGTTGGTATAACTTTATTTACTATCATTCACTTGTACTAAGATTTATTTGTAACTTTCAAATCTATAGAGAATTACCCAATGAAAGCACTCAGTGAGTGCTGGCCTTAGACTAGCAACCGCTGGGTTGTGAACCAAGTAAAATAGAGAGCGTTAGCCTTTTTTGTTTGTATTCTTTATTTCTGCTGTGTATTCTTATATTCTTCAAAAAAGTAAAAAAACCATGAGCGCTATTCACCCCTCCCCCTTTAGCACTTTCTACGATCCTACATAAATAGTTTGGAAGGTTGAACTAAAATTCTTAAGACTCAACTTGCGCAGGTAGTTGGCTCCTCGCCAAGGACTGTGGGGACATTTCCAAGAAAATCGAAACCAAATCTAGTTGAACATTGTAATGCAGTTGTCCTGAGAAGTGACAAGACTCTTGTTGAACCTCAAGTACCTTAGCCGCATCAGGAAGACGACCAAATCCCAACTAGTTGAGCTACTCAAAATTATTTTGACAATGATCACATTCAAGAAGAATCTGAGGAGAAGAGAGATGAACCCAGGCCAAGTCCACTTTTAAGGAAATATGTACCACTTGCACCATTTCAAGAACTATTGATTAAAGCCAAAAAGGACAAAGAATTTGACAATTTCTTGGAAAAGATCAAGGCATACCACTCCTTGATGCTTTGCAACAAATGCTGAAGTTTGCCAAATTCATGAAGGACATCATCTCCCATTGAAGAAAGAAGGAGGTTTATGAGACTATTACATTGACGGAGGAATGTAGCGCTCTTATCTTGAACAAGCTACCTCCAAAGATTAAGGATCTATGAAGCTTCTCTATTCCATGCAATATTTGAACAACCAAAATAGGTAAAACTTTTTGTGATTTAAGGGCAAGTGTAAGCCTCATGCTATACTTGTGTTGAAAAAACTTGGTTTGAGGGATTTGAAGTTGACAACAATCACACAACAACTTGCTGACTTATCCTATAGATACCCTTTGGGTATTCTAGAGGATGTGACAGTGGAGATAGGAAATTTCACAATGCCTATAGATTTTGTTGTCCTAGAGATGGAGAAGGATCCAAAGATCTCCATCATTCTAGGAAGGCCTTTTCTTGTTACATCCAGAGTTGTAATTGATGTGAAACATCATAAGCTCTCCTTGGCGGTAGGTGAGGAGAAAATTGAGTTTGATTTATCTAAGGCTTCTGATGCATTGCTTTTCAAAGATGTTTGTTTTAGGACTGATGAGATTGAGAAGAAGAAGAAGAACCACCATGAGGAGAGATCACTGGATGCACCAAGTGTGGGTGGTCAAAAGATGAAACCAAAGGCCTAAGATAATAAGTATATAATCCTAGCGCGAGAAATCCTTTGATACCGAGAAAAATACCAATTATGTTTTTCTTGATACCGAGAAATCCTTTGAGCCCTTGTGTAGATGATGTAGAGCACCTTTGAGGAGACAGATCCTTGCATGTGGCAGGTAAGTGCCTATTACCGGAAGCATTAGAAACATAGTTAGATGTCAACTCATAAATGAAACTACAAGATAGGATTAGACTATTTCAGTAGGGATTACGATACATTATTCACACACATTAGTCTAGATTGTTGGTTTTGCTCTAGGACAAACAAAAGTTTAAGTTTAGGGTATGATGTGTGTATTTCTTACATGTTTTTTTAGCACTGTTTAGCATACATTATGTGTCATATTATTTGCATATTTTTCATATTTGCATTCACTTGTTATTATTTTCATTATTTTTACTTTTTTCATTCAATGGTCTGCTCTTTGTATATTTTCATTAATATGACACATTTTTAGAGCGGAATTGAAGCATAAAAGCCTTTGAATGTGAAAGAAAAGTAAAGAACATGCTCTGTCATTTCTCAAGACACAGGCGTGTTTTCTTGAGCGAAGTTAATTGAAGAAAAAGAGAGAAATTGAATTTCCAGGATTACACACGTGATTTTTACCATAGTGATGATGGAAGGTCCAGACATGGTTGTGCCTTTTAGGCACGACTGTGCATTTTACCCCAGCATCAAGCAAAAACTCCAAACACATTCGTGTATTTTGGGCATGACCGTGCCTTTCTCCACTGGGCCAAGAAGTAAAATTTGACACTAGCCTTTTAGGCAACACCGTACTTTTTTCCATAGACTACGCTCTTCCCAACGTAGTGCAAAAGATACGGTCGTGCCTTAAAGACATGGTCATGCCTAAAAGGCATCGCTGTGTTGCGACGAGCTGGACCCCGACGATAAGTGGTTTACAATAATTTTTACTAGTTTTGAAAGGCTATAAAAAGCCCAAGAAGCTCCTTAAAATTAAAGGAGGGTTCTTCCCCTTTCTAGGGAACCTAGAGCACCATTTCCACAACCGTCGCGATGATCCGTCCATTGTGGGAGTTTGGAATTCATTAGAAGACGCCGACACTCATCTTGCTGAGCCTTCTCTCCTCTCTACTCTTTGTATTGGGCTGTAATTTCTTAGATTCAATGTCTTTCGATTGCCTTTTATTCTCTATGGGGTAGTTCTCCGAATTCTAGATTAGAAAGTAACTACGATGTTATTGTTGATGTAAGAACTGAGTATTTGGTTACCTTCTCTATTAAATGACACGTTTATACATTGTTCCTTCTTTAATGTGTATGCTTTAAATGCTTGGGATGTGGAGAGTTGGTCACCATGTAGAGGTGATAATATAGATGAACCATATAGCTGACTTCTAGCATTAGCATCTTTAGTGGAGGCTAATTTTTCATAAGAGGACAACTATCATAGATCTTAATGGGTTTGCCCTAATTCGATGTTATTGTGTAAAGGGGATAGTCTAGATGTACCATGGAGGCCACGTGACAGGGGTAGTCCGTATAAGCGGGCATTTTGGCTTTATCGCCTTGCAAAGAGGCGTTGAGTTTAGGTAGGCACACCGATATAATACTTCCAAATTAATGTCGATAGTTTAGGATAAGTCACCGTACATGCGGATAAACATAGACGTAGGAAAGTGAATAGTTCTTAGAATGTCAACAACCATATCGTAGCAAAATCGAAGTCCAAGAATTGTTTCCTAATCCAGTCACTCTCCCAACCTCTCTCGATTGCTCTAAGATCCTCTCTTCTTCTCTCAACGTTCTCTCTCTTAGTTCTCGTGAACTCATACAACTAAGATTGTCTAGATAACTATCTTCACAATCTCAATTAGTGTTTAATCAATAGTCCTGATGGGATTGCTATTTTATTACTTGACGACAATCATTCACTAGTGGTATCCACACATCACCGACCAGCGGTGGTGAGGAGAGATGGTGGCGCCGCTGACCTTGGTGGTGGATGGAGAGGAAGAAGAAGTGGAGGTCGGCTTAGGGAAGGAGCTATGTGTCCGTGCGTGAGAAGAGATGTCGTAAGGAGGGGGATTAGATTTTGTAGTGGATCGGGTTGAGGAGTTAAGGATCCGAATTTTAGGTTGATGAGAGGCTAAAATCTAAATCCATTAAGGAAAGAGGAAGAGAAAGTGGATGAGGATCCGGGTTTAGGGTTTTGGGTTGATGAGATGAGCGAGATCCGGATCCATTAAGAGGTAGTGAATTTGGGTTTTTGGATGAGTTGGGCTTCCGTCTTCCTTGGATCCAAATTGGAATATTCTTTCTTGGATGAGGATTAGATCTCAATCAACGAATGAAATCTTCTTTGGCTTGGATGCTCTCTTTTGCTTTGATGGTGATAATCTCCATGGATGGTCCAAATGCTCCCAATTTGGATGAATGATCTACATGCCTTCAGATCTCCATCGAATCACTCACCTACATAACAAGATGCACATTCTTTGATAACATTCCAGAAAAATATAGAAAAATTGCATCAAAGCTCTAAATAGATCTCACTTATAAAATGTGATATAAATAAACAATTAATCATATGAGAGAATAAAAAAATGTCCAATATAAGAGCTAAAAGAATATGCCAAAATGCAAACTATCACTCAGCCTCTAATTGCTTTTGCAAGTTCCATCTTCGATGGAATGTCCTATCAATTTCAAAATCAATAGAAAGAAGATTTCCTGACGGGTTAGATCTTCGCATAAAAGGGAAACAATCACAATCACCTGCAAAAAAGAGTTATTGGAAAAAAAGAAATCTAGATTAACTAAATCACTAATCAATCAATATCAATCAAAGTTTCCTCGGTAAAGCGCCAAAAACTTGATGTGTACAATCCACAAGTGCACGGTTGTCATCAAGTAGTAAAATATCGATCCCACAAGGATTATGGATTAAGTACTTATTGAGTTTGCGAAGCTAGTTATCTACAGAATTGAAGTTGTCCAAGTTTAAGAGAGAGAGCTAGAGAGAGAGTGAGTTGCAAGAGTTGAGGGAGGGTCTAGAGGAATCAAGAGGTCGAAAGCAAGTAAAAGGTTGAGGGAGAAATCTAGATTGGGGGAAAAAAAATCTAGAACTTTGGTTTCACTATGATATTTATTAATATACTAAGTATTGTTTACTTTCCTATCTCTATATTTATTCACATGTAGGTGGACCTATCCCGAATTACCGATATAGACTTTTAGAATTATACTGGCGTGCCTATCCAAACTCGATGAATCTTTTCAAGAAAATCTCGCTAGTATGACCACTTTCCAAAAGGGGGCTCCCATCACGGAACCCCATGATTCACCTAGATTATTTTCTCTAATTCATGACGCCGAATTAGGACGAACCCATTAAGATCTATGATAGCCAAAAGTGTCCCTTTTAGGGAAGATTATCATCCCCTTGTGGCATGTCGACCTACTTTCAAGGCAACATTGCTAGTTCGATCATTTTTTGGAAAACCCCTGTCATTAGAGCACCTCGGTCCCCCAGATTATTTTCTCTACTTTGTGACTGAATCTCCAAGACCGTGCCTCACTTCCAGAGTTTTCCAATGGCACACCGTACCCCAGAGGCATGGCCATGAATCACTTCTAGAGTTTCCCAAGGGCAGGTTGTGCCAGAGGCACGATTGTGCCTCACTTCTAAAGCTTCCCAAACTACGGTCGTGTCTCTGCTTCAACCAAACCCACGCCAGGGCCATGCCAAGAGGGCACGACCGTGTCTTTGCTCTAGCCAGACCCATGCTAGGGTTGTGCCATGGGGCACAACTGTGTCTCTGCTCTAGCAAGGCCCACACCATGACCATGTTTTTTAGGCACGACCATGTCAAATTCTAGACACCCTTGCAGACCAAAAGTAAAATGACCATAACATTTTGCATGGTCTGAGAAATGGGCCGATTCAACTCTCAAAATGAAGATAACTTCAAGATCTACAACTTTACTTCAAGATACATTAAAAGATACCATGGTCTAGTCGTGCCTCTCAGGCACGGCCATGTCGGATCATCCGTCCAGACTTCAGACCAAACTTTGAACCACCATAACTTTCATCTAGGTTGGAGTTTCTAGTAGTTTTTTATATCAAATTGAAGATAATTTCAAGAGATATAATTGGTCCATAGTCCAATCCAAGATTGACTGATCTAAGGTGTGAAATATCGAGTTTGGTGTTGCTTAACAAATCTGGTTAATCTAGATAGTTTGGGGGAGGTATAAAAGGGTCAAACAAACCCTTATTTGATGAATCTTTAGCTTAGGGTTTAGCCCCCTCTCCTTGGAGAAGGGTTCTCTCTTTAGCGGAATACCCTTGAGCTCCTTCATCTTAATGATCCGTCCACCTCATGAATAAACATTCCCTTCTCTCTATTTTCATGTATTGAGTTGTAGTTTGCTATTTTCCTCGTCTCTTGGTTGTATTCCCTTGAAATGGAGTAGATTCTCCCAATTCTAGGATGTAGGAAGTAATTATGATGTGATGTTGATGTATGAGATATGTATATGTAATTTTCTTGATTCTATGGGATGCTTACGTCTTGTGCTATGTGTGTTGTGTCTTGTACATGTTTGACGAAATGTGTATGTGAGTAATGCATGTAGATATGAAGCATTTATTCCTATTATAAGATTGCTTCTAGACTGGATAACCCGGGGATCCTTAGTGACAGAGGATACCCATTCAACTAGATTTACTAAAGGGTATCAGTTATTAACCACTTCCTGGGGTAATGACCTTAAAACAGGGACTAATCCTTTTCTAGGATAGCTAACTAGAGCTTAATGGGTTTACATTAATTTAATGTTAGGAAGTGACTTGTGTAATATAGCGATTGTATGACCAGGGGGCCCTCAGGTATACCTTTAATCGGACTTTCTATATTTCCTCTTCTAGTAACATTTAATGAGAATGATGTAAACACTCCAGTGTAGCTTTTAATTCTTGTCAAGAAGTAACTGAGATAGCTCTAGCGATTGTATTGCTGAGGGCCCTTAGTGACAGAGGGTATCTCTTTAACTAGACTTTCTAGAGTTACTCCTTTACTTGATGATGTTAGAATTATTATAGCTCACCGGTAATTTGGTTAGAATTCCTATAAGATCATAAACATGGTGGGTAAAGAAGTGAATATGCATTAGGGACATTAACTAGTATCATAATGAAACTGAAATCCTAGAATCCGTCTCCCTAAGCTCACCCCCTCTTAAGACTCTTTCTCTCAACCTTCTCTCAACTATCTCTCTCACTCTAAATCTCTAGTTCTCAAGCACTCATCTAAACTTCGATTGTCTAGATAACTTACTTTAAAAAGATACTAGTGCTTAATCAACAGTCTCTATTGATCGATATTTTTATTAAAATTATTTTAGCTCACCGGTAATTTGGTTAGAATCCCTATAAGATCATAAACATGGATTGTAAGGAAGTGAATATGCATTAGGAACATTAACTAACATCATAATGAAATCGAAATCCTATAATCTGTCTCCCTAAGCTTAGCCCTCTCAAGACTCTCTCTCTCTTTCTCTCAACCTTCTCTCAACTCTCTTTCTCTCTCTAAATCTCTAGTTCTCAAGTACTCAACCAAATTTCGATTGTTTAGATAACTTACTTTATAAAATCACTAGTGTTTAATCAACAGTCCATGTGGATCGATATTTTTATTATTAACAACGTAACCGTGCACTTGTAGTAGCGTAACAACCCCCCCTTCAAGATCTCAAGATTCCCCATCTCTTCTCTTTCCCTTTCTTGCATAGATCTCAAAGATCTCCTCTCTAGTTCTCCCTTCTCTTGTTTCTTTTCTTGCTTCCTCTTCCCCAACAAGCAATCAATCACCCCTCTTTCACATGTGACCATACAACATGATGAAGTGATTCCAAAAAAATGGTGGATCTAGCGGAGGGGATGACTTCGACAAAGGAAAAGGGAAGGCTTCCGACAAGGGGAAGGTTTCCGACAAAGGGAAATGTTGGTCACATGACGAAGGTAATGAGAATTCTTTTGGTGTAATTTTTCACAATGATGAACAAAAAACTAGATTTGATGTTCTTGTTACTCAAAGATTAATTTGTACTTGATACCTTGATAATTATACTTTAGATATCTTAGGAAATAAATGATGTGGAATGGTTGATTAGCAACGTTGGTTAGAATGATTTGATGAGTATTCATTACCCAATTGTTCGTCTCACCACAAGTGCACGGTAGAATTGTTAAGTAATAAAATATTGATCCTCAGGGACTATGGATCAAGCACTAATGAGTCCACAAAGCAAGTTATATCGATAGTTGAAAGTTGGTTGTAAAAGCAAGAACTAGAGTGAGAGAGAGAGGTTGAGAGGTCCAAGATGAGAGAAGTTGGTTTGGAAAGATGATCCTAGGACTTAGGTTTCATTATGAAGCTAGTTAATGATTCTATGGATTGTTCATTTCCCTACCTCCATGTTTACAATCTTGTTGGGATTTCTAACAAAACTACCAGTGAAAAACCCGTGAAGGTTACCCCGGAGTGCTTACATTATTTTCTTCCAAATGTTATTAACTAGAAGAGATAACATAGAAAGTTCGATTAAAGGTCTACCCTCTGTCACTAAGGGCTCCCCGGATATACAATCTAGATTACACAGGACACTTCCTAACATTGGAATGGTGCAAAACCATTGAACTAGTTAGCTAATCCCTTATGGAGAATTGCCTCCAATTCAAGGCGATTACCCTAGAAAGTCCAATTAAAGGTCTACCCTTTGTCACTAAGGGCTCCCCCGGTATACAATCTAGAGCACTCTCCTCTACATGGTGACAATACATCACATACACATGCATACATCCCACACACATTACACCAAACACTTACATATAGCATCATACACATGGAACAATTCATAAACACTTCATAGAATAAGGAAATTGGCATATCCATAGTATATACATCAACATCACATCACAATTACTCCCTAAATCCTAGAATCTAAGAAATCTACTCCATAATAAGGAGTTACACACAAAAGAAATAAAGCATTCTGACAATTTAATCAAAGAGTAGAGAATAAGAGATGCTTATCAATGCATTGTCGGTCTTCTTGGATGAAATCAATGCTTCGGAGGTGGACCGATAATGGAAATTAGCTAGGAAATGGACCTCGTAGGTTCCCTTGAAGGGGAAACCTTTCCCTCTCCTCGAAAAGGGATCTATAGGCCCCACAACCATACCATATCGCCACTCGATTGTGCCTGTGAGGCACGACCAGGCCGTGGGGAGTGCTCGTAAAATGGCATGATTGTCTCCAATGGGCATGGCTTAGCCGTGGGGATCTCCAAGAATAAGACATGGATGTGCCAATTGGAAAGGCCTAACTATGGCAAAATAGCTTCAAAAAGACATGATCATGCCTTTTGGCATGGCCAGATCATGGGAGGATCTGTTCCATCAATTGGAACAACTTCAATGAGGCATGGTCGTGCCCTTAGGCACAACCTGCCTGTGGATTTATCTGGATTTATTTGTGAAGCCTCTTCAGGAGGCATAGTCGTGCTCTCTTAGCACGACCTGGCTATGGGAATCTAATCCAGGAGCATGGACGTGCATGTGAGGCACGACCTTGCGTGGCCCTTGAGTGGCACTATCGTGCCTTGAAGAGGCACAACCATGCTTGCTGGTTTTGCTCGCCAAGCTTGCTCTAATGTCCAATTCACTCTATTTTAGCTCCAAATGGCATCTTGTCAATCAAAATACAAAGAGAGCAGATCTCTGAATTAAAGGATTCAAAGCATGATAATAAAATAAGATGGAGTGCGATAATATATATCATATTCAGTGGAATACAAGTAGATGTGCAACAAGCAATGTTTAAAAGAATAAATAATCTACACACATCACACTCCTAGACTTAAACCTTTGTTTGTCCTCAAGTAAAAACCTATAATCTAGATTCATGTGGCAAGAAGATGCATCATAATTTTTAGTGAGTCATGTTAATCCTATCATATAGTTTCATTAATGAGTATGATACAAGATTTGTTTGAGAATCATTTAAATAAAAGTTCTCCATGCTCAGTGTAAATAAATGGCTTAGCCTTTTAAGTGTCAACTCCCAAGCCTAGTTAAGTCGTCATCTAACCGTGTTCCTTATGCTCCCGACAATCGACACTTACCTGCCACATGCATGGTTCATCTTTCTCAAACTACACAAGGTCTCAAAAGATAGCTCGGATCAAGAAAAATATAACAATTTTTTCCCCAATAATCTAACTTGGTCTTAAAGGGATAACTTGTTAGTTTCCACTCATGACAACTATTTTTATTCCCTTATTCAATCATTTTATTTTGCTTACAAGATGTAGTGTTATGTAGCACTAGAATAAGTAAAGGGATTTTGATTTTTCCAAATGAGTTGATGTGATCCAAGTTTCTCCAATAACCAAAATGTAATTTGAGAAATCACCTTAAAAACATAAGTACTAGTCCAGTTCTATGAATCATGACTATTTTCAAATATACCTACTATCAAAGTCAAGCGTTATGTAAAAGAGATCCTAAGACTAGGCCAATTCTCAAACTCATACAATGAAAAACATAGCTCACTTCATGCTACTATGGATAGGAAAAAGTAGATCACTAAGCATACTAGCATATACATCACAATACATGAAAATTTAGAACAAGCGTGCTAACATTTTTGCAAGAAGAACAAGTCATGCTATAATGTGATGATGATGCAACTGACATGCCATAAATGAAATATAACAAACTCTAAAAAAAACTAACTCAAACATGCAAAAGCAACTCAAACTGAAGCAAATACAAAAATAAAAATATGTACATATGTACAACCCCCCCCCCCCCCCCCAACATACTTAGACTTTTCATTATCCTCAATGAAACAAAACTCAGTATGGTGGATGAGGGCTAGGAGAAAATCAAGGTATGCAGGGCAGGTGACCAAGATGCTCATGGTACTGATAAAGCATGGTGACCTGTTGCCTCATAATATGTAGAGAACATCGAAATTCTTCCTCCCTTGACCACTCCCGATACTTATTGTCAACAAAATCAGAAATTGTACCCTAGAACTCTTCCATCCTTCTAAAATGATCCCATAACTCCAGGAACAAATCCTAAGTCATAGAAAACTGACCCTCCAACATTTGTTGGTGGACAAAATGCTCCTCATGAAGAGTATCCAAGGAAGTGCAGAAATAAGAGAAGTTAAATCTAGAATAAGCCATGTTGCCATAAGAAAAAGAATGTCTAGTTGGCTCATGTCTAGAGGAGGAGGGTTCGGTCATATCCACAAGGGGAGGGTAAGATATGGGTGTTCTATCGGGAGTGGGGGCGTGTTCGGGGAGGGTCAAATATGGTTGTTCTATTGGGAGTGGGGGCTTTTTCGGGTGCTAAGTCCACAATAATCCAATTTCTAGGATTCCTAATTGAAGTATGTTCAGGGTAGGTAAGAGAAGAGAAAATCCATTCTTCCTAAGGAAATCATATCCTCTCTCTTCCTGAACTATCATCTTCATCGTCATACATGTGTCAATATCAATTTTGGAGCTTCCACGTACAACCTCTAGGTACTCAAATAGCTCACAACCCAAGTGTGCAGTAATGTAAGTGATCAATCCGCCAAAAACTATGGTACCCGAAGATGTCCTACTAGATCTCATTAGGTTTTGGAGAAAATAAAAACTCAAATCAAGTTAGGCCTTTTTCAACATGGCCCAAATACAATAGAGTACTATTTTCCATACCACACTATTGCTTTCACCTCAACCAAAGATGGTCTTACTCATGACATGGTGGAGGTAACGAAAAACTGGGTTTTTAAGACAAGAGGCCTTAGAGCGTGAAGGGTCATAGGGTTTATTTGATATTGCAATATCATTCCAAAACATCTTACTATTGCAAGAGAAATCAAAACTACGAGATCATCATTAAGCAAACCAAAATAATTATTGAAATAAAAAAAGACCACTTATAGTCATATAAATGGAAACTAATCTTCCCCTCATTGTCGCTGTCCGAATTAATGTAGGTTTCTAACGAGCTTAGGAATTCAAGAGTAATCGTAGGATAGGTTGGGTAACGAATACTCATTAAGTCATTCCAACCTAAATTGCTATACAACCATTCTACGTCATTTATAATTCTCGAGACATCTATGGTATAATTATTATTGTACTAGGTGCAAATCAATCTTCTAGTAACAAGAACATAAAATCTAGCTTTTTTTGCTTTTCATTGTGAAATATGATTCCATACAAATTCTCATTACCTTCATCGCATGTTCTACATTTGCCTTTGTCAGTGGCCTTTTCTTTGCAGATATTTTTTCCTTTCCCTTTCCCTTTGGCGGAGTCATCTCCTCCGCTAGAACCACCAACTTTTCAAAGTCGCTTCAATATTTTTGGTTTTGATTCACAAATCCAAGAGGGATCTATTGATAGTTGTGGAGAAAAAGAAACAAGAAAAGAGAGATCTAGAGAAGAGGAAGAGATCAAGATTGGTGCAAGAAGAGATTAGGAGAACTTGAGAGAAGGTTTGAGATCTTGAGCAGGAAAGAGAACTTTTGGAGGAGGTTTGGAGAAAATTCATTTTTTAGAGACCTTGGAGATCTTAATTTGGAGAAGAGAAGTGAAGAAATTAGAGAAGAAGGGGTTGAGAGGAAGAGGGGGCACGACCGTGTGAGTGTAGGTGGGCATGACCTCTCCCTAGTGTAGGGATCTTTTGCGAAAAATAATAAATAAATGCAGTGGAAAATTTGATCCCTCCAGAGATCCAACCAAATACAATATACTTTGTTTGGTTGAGTTGCTACATTTGTTGCATGAATGGTACAATCTCGGGAACAACTTTACTTTGGCAGATCTCAGCACAATCAGAGTGGTCGCGCCTCTTTGGTATCCACACAAACACGCCCTTGGTTTATGGCACGACTAAGATTCAGAGAAGCACCAACTTCATCGTGCTAGCAATGAACCTTTCTAGATGGTGGTTAGCCAAGATAAGAAGAAGAAGAACAATTTCTTCAATGGCTTTTGGTATTTATCCATGAAATACCAAAAGTTTCCCTCTTGAACTTCCTTCATTAATGCTCCATTAATCTCAATTAATGGAGTGGAGTTTAGGTTATTGAATTAACCATTAACCCAATAACCCAATCTGGATCTTTGGATCAACCCATTAACCCAATTAGCCTAATCCAAATCCATTTGGATTAATTCATTAATCTTAATGTTCATAGTATTTTAGTCAAACTAAAATAAACCTATCTCCAAATTAATATGTTTTCTATGTGTGTGACCCAATAGGCTCTCGTAACGTTGGCAATGTCTCTAAAACTATTTTAGATACATAGGCAATGAGTGACATCAAGAAATGCATCATTGCTACCCAAGTGACGAGAATGTTGAGATCCGACTTAACTTTTCTATGTCTATTATCTTGTATAACTTGGTCCTTCTATCCTCAATATCTATATTGATCCATGAGAAATAGATTGTGTCATCCTCTTTTCAATCTTTATGTTTCTTAATCTCTAAGTAGACTCACTCAATCAAATGAGCTCAATATCTCATATTTACTTATTTGAGCATTGTCATGCATTCTTGTGTCCTACTTAATCAAGGGGCCACAGATATCACTTCCATCATATGAAAGGGATTAAATCCCATCTACATCACTCACATCCCTCCGCATAACTTATTGCATACCAGTGATCGACTTTATAGTCCACCTTGTTATAGGTGACATTTGCCGATATCAAAGTACACAACTCCTTATATAGGGAACCATAGTGACTTCAAGTCTAAGGACTATTGATACTAATAGCCACTATGAGAATGTTTATGACACTCATATAATGATCCATGAAACATTCTCATAGCGGGTCAATTCAGTACATACTCTCTAATATATACCCATGTGTCAACTTAATATCTTATATCCATGACTTGTAAGATTAAGTCATCAACTAACCTACATGCTAGTCTCAACTAATTAATATTGCCATTATATATTAATGCTTGACTAGGAATGGTTAAGAGTAGTATTCTATATTTATCTATAGCCTCCCACTATCAATTCAACCAATTGATATATTGTAGACTAGAACTTACTACCCTAGGATATTAATATACTTATTCATTTGACACTGATCTGAAGTAAATATAATAACCATAAACTTTGCCTTTTATTAATGAAATATAATACAAAAGTTTCCTTGTCAATCATCTCATAATTAGCTCTTAGGGCTAATACTAACACCTAGGGTTTTAATACCCGATTGGGACACCAGACAGGCATGCCAAAACGCACGACCTTAGTGTGGTTGCTTCGGGTTGTATTAGGAGTCCTCGCATGGCCATGTCTTCCGAAATGGCAATTTTTTTTACACGGCGATGTGTAAAGAACACGATCGTGTCTCGGCTACTCGCTTGTTTAGCCTTCATGATCGGCATAACAATGTCAAAAGACACGGTCATGAAGTGGTATGTTATGGAGGTTTGTCTTCAAAGACATGGGCATCTAAATTCTTCCGCAAGAGTAGCATTCGTTAGCACGACCGTGTCAATAGACATGGCCAAGCCATGACTTGATCTTGTGGTTCAACTAGGTAAGGCACGACCGTGTTAAACAACATGCCCTTGTTGTGGTTTGATTTGGCAGAAATCCTCCTTGAAACACGGCTGTGTGAAACCACACGACCCTGCTTTTGTTGGTTCTAGCTCGTACAGTGATGAGGCACGACCATGCCTTTTGGGCATGGCCGAACTTCAACTTTTTCTTCAAAATTTCCTCCACACTCGTGTTAAGTCTCATAGCTAGCTCATGGAGGAGTATTATAGGATCGAGTGCACCTGAGAAGGGGGTGAATAACGTGTTTAAAAAAATTCTTTTCATTTTAAAAACTTGTTCGAAAAATAGAGCGTGCAACGGAAAAATACTTAAACTAAAACAGCAGAAAGAAAGTACTCAGTTGGTTTTACTTGGTTCGCAGCCCCAATGGACTACTACTCCAAGGCTCATGCCCCCTCGAGACATTTCCGATGGAAAATCCACTAAAATCCTTTTTCGGGAAACCTCTAGAAAGACAATCGATCATAATATGAGGGAAGTGTAACACCCCTACACTTCCCTATGCAATAATAGAAAATAGATGAATGTGTTAGTAGAAGCCCTAGAGCCAATTATGTGATGATTGACTAAGGACTTTTTGTATCATATTCTTTTATTAATAAAGGCATGGTTTTTGGTTATTATACTTACTTTATATTAGTGTCAAATAACTAAGTATAATAATGTCCT
>JBBUKS010000002.1:4213586-4225621 GCA_038050645.1 Hedychium gardnerianum | reverse complement strand
TAAATTTTGTGTCTCTTACTTTATTCTTTTATGTATTTTATTTATTTTAATTAATGTGTGTATCCTTGCTTAGCTAGGAGCAAGATAAATAAATAATTTTCTTTGCTGGGCTATTCACCTCCCTCTAGCCGGTCCAACACGTTCTAACACTAAATTCCTCATCCCTTGACCACTCCCAGTACTAATGGTTAACAAAATCAGAAACAGTACCCTAGAAATCCTCCGTCCTCCTAAAATTATCCCGTACCTCTTAGAACTATTCTTGAGTCATAGCAAACTAACTCTCCAACAATTATTGGTGGGTAACATGCTCCTCATGAAGAGTATATAAGGAGGCATAGAAATGAAAAAAAATTAAATCTAGACTAAGTTGTATCACCGTAAGCAAAAGAATGTCTAGCCGATTCATATCTAGAGGAAGAGGGTTCTGTCATATCTACTAAGGGAGGGTCATAAATGGGTGTTCTAATGGGAGTTGAGGATGCGTGTTCGGGTGCCATGGTCGTAATAATCCAATTGACTGGATTTCTAATTGAAGTATGTTTCGGGTTAGGTAGGAGAAGAGGGAATCCCTATTTCCTAATAAAACTATACCCTCTCTCTTCCCAACATATAATCTTCATTGTCATATAAGTGTCAATATCAATCTTGGAGCTGCCATGTACAACCTCTAAACCAAATAGCTCACACTCCATGTGTGCGGCGATATATGTAATCAATCCACCAAATACTATAGTACTCGAAGATGCTCTATTGGATCTCACTAGGTTTTGGAGAAAATAAAAACCTGAATCAAATTTGACCTCATTCAACATAACCCAAAAATAATAAAGCTCTATTTTTCATACTACACCATCACTCTCACCCCGACCAAGGATGGTCTTACTCATATCTTGGTGTAGGTAATGAAGAACAGGGTTTTGAAGATATGAGGCCTTGGAGCGTGAAGGGCCATAGGGCTCATTTGACAATGCAATATCATTCCAAAATATTTTACTATTGAAAGAACAATCAAAACTATGAGACCCATCATTAGGAAAGCCAAAACAATTATTGAAATCATAAAGAGACCACTCATAATCATGATTCATTAAGCGGAAAGTAATTTTCCCTTCTTTGTCGCTAACGGAGGTAAAGTAGGTCTTTAATGAGCTTAGGAATTCAAGAGTAATCCTAGGATATGTTGGATAACGAATGCTCATTTAAGTATTCCAAACTAATTTGTTATACAACCATTCTACATCCGTCCTAATTCCCGATACATCCATGGTATAGCTATCAATATATTGAGTGCAAATCAATTTTCTAGTAACAAGAATATCGAATCTAGCTTTTTGTTCATCATTGCAAAAAATGATTTCATATGAATTCTTGTTACCTTTGTCGCATGCTTTACATTTGGCTTTGTCGGTTGTTCCCTTTTCCTTTGTCAGTGGCCTTCCCTTTTCTTTTGTCGGAGTCATCCTCCGTTAGATCCACCTCCAATGCTTTTTCAGAGTCTCTTCATCATGATGAATGGTCACAAGTAAAGAGTGGTGATTTGTTGCTTGTGGAAGAGGAGAGTTAGAAAAGAGGGATCTTGAAATTTTGAAAAGAAATCAAGGGAAAGGAAGAAATCTAATGGGGATCTTGAAGAAAGAGGGTTTAGATCTTGTTTTGGGAACTAGATCTAAGAAGAAGAAGAGACTTGGAGAAAGTTCTTTTTTGGAAAGATCGGTAAAGATTGGAGAGGAATTGAGAAAAGTAAGAGCTTAGATCTTGTCTTGGAAAAGAGATCTCAAGAGAAGAAGGAGGAAAGAAAGAAGAGAGAGGTAGGGGGGGCATGACCATGTGTGAGGAGGAGGGACATGACTGTGTCCCTAGGGTTTTCATACCCTAAATAGAAGCTACACAATCGTACCAAAAGGCATGACCTTGGTGTTGAGTGCTTCGGGTGGCTCCAAATTTCTTTCACACGACCATGTAAAATTGACACGACCTAATTCTTTTTTTGTACACGATCGTGTGTGAAGAACACGGTCAAGTCTTAGCTACTGCTTTGTTTCTTCTCTGGGTTGGCACGGCCATGTCAAAAGACACGGCCACACCGCGGCTGAGTTCTGGAAGTTGAGTCTTCAAGAGGCACGGGTATGCCAAGGCAGTCCTCTGTTGGCACGACCATGTAAGATGACACAGCCATGTTGTAACTTCACTCTGTTTGCTTAGCTGTAATAGGCATGACTGTGTGAAATCACACAACTATGTCTTGGTTTGTTTCTGGCCGAAAGTTGTCTTGAAACACGGTCGTGTGAAACCACATGACCTTACTTTGATTTGAATTTGCCCGTGTAGTGAAAAAGCACGGCCGTGCCTTTTGGGCACAGCAAGACTTCAACTTTTTCTTCGAAAATTCCTCCACGCCCATATCAAGTCCTATGGCAAGCTTGTGTAAGAATGCAGCTTGAAAAAGAAAACAAAATTAATACTCAAAATAAAATTAAAAAATGAAGAAACCAAGAACAAAAAATGTAAACCCTTGGTTTGCCTCCCAAGAAGTACTTGTTTAGGGTCACAAGCTCGACCCTTGTCTTGGCTCAACTTGGAGCCTTTGCCTTGAAGGAATTGTATATCCCTCCATTGTGGCAAGTTGATGTTTCATTCCCATCTATCATCCGGGCTCTTGCCGGGATGATGTATTTATCATTTTTATGCTTGAGCCTATCCTCTTCCCTCATTGGACTTGGTGCTTCGTCCGGTGGTTGATCTTTGCGGTAATATTTTTCCTTCTCTTCTGGTTGGAGGTCTTCCCACCTGCAACATAATTTCTTAACAACAGAAAATGTAATAGTGGTCTTAGATAAATCAAACTCAACTTTTTCCTCACTTACTACTGTTGGGTTTGCGGTCCTAACAACTACTAGTGTGAGCTTAGGATTTTTAATATTTATTTCTTCTCCGGCAGTAGTAAGGCAAAGTCCTACCCAAAATGATAGAAATTTTTGGGTCTTCTTCCAATACCACAAAATCAATAGGGATGATGAAACCCCCTACTTTCACTATCACATCCTCAATTATACCCATAGGGTATCTACAAGAATGGTCTGCTAGTTGAAGTGTCATGGTGGTCAACTTGAGATCATTGAGACCAAGTTTCTTACAAACTTAATATGGAATGAGACTAACATTTGCTCCCAAATAACAGAATGCTTTATCAATCATGGTTGTTCCAATCTTGCATGGAATTGAAAAGCTTCCTAGGTCCTTGAGTTTTGGAGGTAGCTTATTAAGAAACAAAGAAGTACACTCCTTCATTAGAGCTACAGTCTCATGTCCATCTTTTCTTCATCGATTTGAAATGATTTCTCTCATGAATTTAGCAAACTTGGGCAATTTTGGTAAAGCATCAATGAGGGGAATGTCAATGCAAAGTTCTTTAACTTTTTCAAGAAACTTGTCAAATTCTTCATCTTTCTTTGCTTTGGAAATTCTTTTAGGGAAAGGAATCAGTGACACGTATCTACCCACCGGGGTTCTCTCAATTTGTTTGTCATTCTCAACTTCCTCTTGGATATGCTCATTATGTGAGGAGGAAGGAGTTGACTCTCTAATCGGAGTGCTTTCAATCCCTTTGTAGCAGTCACTTAGGGTTCTACCAAGGTCCGTCGGCTTCTTAACTCAATAATATTATAATGTTTCACCGGATTTTGCTCGGGCTTTCTCGGAAATGTCCCTTAGGGTCTTGAGGAAGAGCTAACTACTTGAGCAACTTGGTTATCATGAATCTCTAAATGATTTTCAGCATTGTCCATTCTTCCACAAAGTTTCTTAATATCATTTTTCATCTCCAATTGAGTATCTTGAATTTCCTCAAGCATTTTCTCTATCCTTGAGGGTTGTGAATTTTGTTGAAAATTTGATGGTTGTCTCATTTGTTCTTGATTGTTGTAGTAGGAGAAGTTTGGATAGTTTCTCCATCCGGGGTTATAAGTTCCTGAATAAGCATTGTTGGTTCTTTGGTTGAAGTTGCCAATTGCATCAACATGATCAATTTGAGCCAACTGTGAAGAAATGACTCCCAATGGGAATACTTCCTTTGTAAGTTCATTATCTCCACAAACTTCGTAGCTCGTGCACACCGCATTTATCGAATTCACATTCATTGAATCGAATCTTTTGGTGAGGGCATCCATCTTAGCAAAGATTAAATCCAAAGTATTCATATAATGTTTTCCAGGAATTCTGATTGGGTTGCTTCTTTCTGACGCCCATTGATGATGGTTTATGGCCACACTTTCAAAAATGTTCTCTGCTTCATCAAGGCCCTTGTTCATTAGAGCTCTGCCATATGAGGAATCCAAGGAAACCTTTGTTTGATAGTTGATATTATTGTAAAATGTGTTGATAACTAGACATTTTTCCAATCTATGGTGTGTCCATTGTCGAAGAAGACCTTTAAATCTATCCCAAGCCTCATATTGGGATTCTCCATCTTTTTGCATGAAGCTAGCAATGCGATTTCTCATATGGGTTGTCTTACTTGGAGGATAAAACTTCTCCAAGAATACTTGTTCACATTGCTCCCATGTTGTTATACTATTGGGTGGGAAGGAGTTGAGCCATGCTTTCGTTCTGTCCCTCAATGAAAATCCAAATAACATCAATTTGATTACCTCTACTGAGATTCCATTAATTTTCATGTATCGAAGATTTCATAAAAGATTTCTCATGTGTTGATTGGGATCATCAGTTGGTCCTCCCCCATATTAATTCTATTGTACCATAGATATTATATTGGGTTTGATCTCAAAATTATTAGCCTCAATAGATGGTCTGGTGATGTTAGACCTTAGGCCCCTCGCATATAGTGTTGTGTAGTCTTTCAAAGGTTTATTTGCCATATTTGACTGAATCTGTTCTTCTGCTAATTATATTTGCAAATTTCTTCTTCTTCTAAATGTTTTATCAATCTCAGGATCAATAGGCAAAAGATCTCCTGCAAAATTAGTCCTTCGCATACAAAGAGAACAAATCCAAGTACTTTCAAGTTAAGTTTCAAGATAGAATTATTTGTAAATGAAAATGCAGAATTAAAGAAAGCAAATAAATAGTAAAACAAAGCTATTCACAAAACAATAAAATGCAAAAATTTAATTAACAAAAAAGAAAAATGTCTAGAGTAACTCAATTACTTATCAACTAATGTTAATCGCTATAGTCCCCGGCAACGGCGCCAAAAACTTGTTGATTCAACCACAAGTGCACGGTAGAGTCATTAAGTAATAAAAATATCGATCCTTAGGGACTGTGGATTAAGCATTAGCGAGTTCACAAAACGAATTATCTAAACAATCGAAGTTGGTTGTGAATGCTTTTTAGAACTAGAGGTTGAGAGAGAGAGAGAGAGAGAGTTGAGAGGTCCAAGATGGGGGAGGTTGGTTGTTGAGAGAGAAGAGTTGGTTTGAGAAGTCGATCTTAGGACTTAGGTTTCATTATGATGTTAGTTAATGATTTTATGGATTATTCCTCTCCATACCTCCATGATTTGAATCTTATAGGGATTTCTAATCAAATTACCAATGAAAAACCCGTGAAGGTTACCCCGGAGTTCTTACACCATTTGCTTCCAAATGTTATTAAGTAGAAGAGGTAACATAGAAAGTCTGGTTAAAGGACTACCCTTTGTCACTAAGGGCTCTTCTATCATACAATCTAGATTACACAAGTCACTTCCTAACATTGGAATAGTGAAAACCCATTGAACTACAGTTAGCTAATCCCTTATGGAGAGTTACCCTCAATTCAAGGCAATTACTTTAGAAAGTCTGATTAAAGGACTACCCTTTATCACTAAGGGCTCTGTGAGCATATAATCTAGAGCAATCTCCTCTACATGGTGATAATTCTTCACATTCACATGCAAACATTTCACATACACATTAAATCAAACAAGAGTAACGCATCACACATATGGAACAAGTCATAAACACTTCATATAATATGGAAATTGGCAAATCCATAGTGTATACATCAACATCACATCAGAATTACTCCATAATTCCTAGAATCTATGAAATCTACTTCATAGCAATGGAAAAACGAGCCAAAGACAAGATATATAACATTCTTACAACCCAAAGAAAGAGTGGAGAAGAAGGAATGCTTATCTTGATATCCCCGTTGTCTTCGAATGAAATCCTTGCTCCGAAAGTGAACGGATCATCGAAATCGAAGCAGAAATGGACCTCATAGGTTCCCACGAAGGGGAAATCTCTCCTCCCTTGAAAAGTGGATCTTGAGCCCTTTTATAGGTCCCACACGACCATGCCTCTATGCCACACGGTTGTGCCATGAGGCATGACCAGGGTGTGGAGTGTCCTAGAAAAAAGGGTTCAGCCATGTCCTGGCACACGACTAGCATGAAAGAAGTACTAGGAAAATGACACGGTCATGTTTTTTTTGGCATGGTTTAACTGTTAACTTGATATGAAACCTGCTAGGCTCTCCTCAAAAGACACGGCCATGCCTGTGCGACACGGCCCGTGTGGCTAGGTCTGGCACAATCGTGCCTTTTCGCACGGCCTAAGTGATGAGTTGATCTGGAAGCCTATTGGAAGGGTTATGAGAAGTCATAGTCATGCCTTTTAGCATGACCTAAGTGATGAGTTGATCTGGAAGTTTGCTAGAGTCCTCTTGAGCAAGCATGACCGTGCCTTTTGGCATGGGCTGGCCTTGGAGTTGGGCACGACCATGCCCTTAAAAGGCATGACCATGCTTTCTGGTTATGCTCCTAAGCTTGCTCCAATGTACAATTCACTTCTTTTTAGCTCCAAATCACGTCATGTCAATCAAAATGCATTGAGAGTAGATTTCTAAATTAAAGGAGTAAAAGCATGATAATAATATGAGATGGAGTACGATAATATAGATCATATTCGGTGGAATATAAGTAGATGTACAACAAATAATGTCTAAAAGCATATATAATCTATGTACAAGATTTTATGAGAAATTAAACCTTTTCATTGCCTCATCAAAATGGATATTCCAACTCTTGGATGCTTGCTTCAGTCCATAAATGGACCATTGAAGCTTGCATACTTTATTTCTTTCATCAAACGTGAAACCCTCGGGCTTTTTCATATACACATCCTCGAGTAGGTTTACATTAAGGAAAGCTACTTTCATAGTCATCTGTCATATCTCATAATCATAATAAGCTGATATGGCTAGGAGCATCTGAATGGATTTAAACATAGCTACTGGTGAGAAGGTTTCGTCATAGTAAATACTATGTTTTTGAATATAGTCTTTCGCCACTAATCTTGCTTTTTAGATAATTACATTACCATCCATGTCGATTTTCTTCTTGAAAACCCACTTACACCCAATTGGCGTGATGCCTTCAAGTGGATCCACCAAGTTCCAAACTTGGTTTTCGTACATGGAATCCATTTTCGGCTTCATGGCTATAAGCCACTTGTCCCTTTTTGAACTTTTCAGAACTTCTTCATAATCAGTAGGATCCTCATCCTCAATAAGTAACATGTCATTTAGTTCATTTATGAGAGATCCATATCTCTTAGGAATGTTGCGTATCCTATGAGATCTACGAAGAGGTTGTGTCATCATGAGTGATCGGTTGTGGTTCTTGACTAGGTGTTTCCTCTGTGTTTATTGGAGTCTCTTGAACCTCTTCAAGTTCAACTTCACTCCCACTATTTTACTACAAAAGAAACTCTTTCTCTAAGAATACAACATGCCTTGATACAAACACTTTTTGTTCAAAGGAATGATAGAATTGGTAACCCCTGATTTCCTTAGGGTATCAATAGACAGACATTTATTAGACTTAGCATCCAGCTTGTCTAATACAGTCCTTTTCACATAAGCAGGACATCCCATATCTTCAAATAAGATAGGTGAGATTTCTTACCATCTCATTTCTCAAATGAAGTAGTAGAGATTGTCTTAGTCGGGACTTTGTTTAGCAAATAAATAGTTGTCTCAAGTGCATAACCCCAAAAGGTTTTGGGAAGACTTGCGTGATTCATCATTAACCTAACCATGTCCAACAAAGTTTAGTTTCACCTTTCAAATACACCATTATGTTGTGACATATAAGGCAAAGTCCATTAAGACAATATTCCATTATCCCTTAGATAATCTTGAATTTTGACTTAAGTATTCACCACCTCAATCGGATCAAAGTATTTTAATACTTTTGTTAGGTTGTTTCTCTACTTTATTTCTATATTATTTGAACCTTTTGAAGGCTTCAAACCTGTATTTCAATAAATACATATACCAAATCGTGAGTGATCATCGATGAAGGTGATGAAGTAGCTATAAACTCCTAATGCTTGAGTTGGAATCAGTCCATATACATTAGTATGTATAAGGCCGAGCAACTCTCCCGTTGGTTCACCTTTTCCAGAAAAAGATAACTTAGTCATCTTTCTTTTTAAGCATGAGACACATGTATCAAATGAATCTAATTTAAATGATTCCAAAATTCCATGCTTGTGTAATTCGGACATACGTCTCTTATTTATATGGCCAAGGCGACAATGTCACGAGTAGGAGGTTAACTGATTATCATTTCGAGCATGCTTGTTGCTTTTTTCAATATTGAGTACATCATTAGATATATCTAATGCGTAGATGTCATTGTATAAAATTTTAGTTCCATAAAGAATAACAACAATTGTTACTAAACGTCAAAAGGAAATCTTTTCTATTTAAGAAAAAAAAATAGAAACAATATTCTTTATTAAAGAGGGAACAAAATAACAATTATCCAACTCTAAAACTAGTCCACTATGGAGATTCAACAAATAAGTTCTGATGGCCACAACTGCAACCTTTGCTCCATTGCTAACTCGCAAAATTGATTCTCTCTTGACTAGTTTTCTACTATTCTTTAGCTCCTGCATGTCATTACATATATGTGAGACACACCCTGTATCCAATATCTAGGTGTTAGGTGAAATAGTATGACACTCAATGACGAATATACCTGAAGCAGATGGGGCATCAGATGCCTTCCTCATCTCCATCACAGACTCAAGATAAATCTTGTAGTTTCTTTGCTAGTGTCCCATCTTGCCACAATGATGGCATGGGCCCTTTGGATACGGTTCCACTATCTTGGCCTTTTTCTTCAATTTGGATTGATGCTTTGACTTTCTCTTAGAACCTTTCTTAGAAAAATTAACTAACATCACTGTCTTCTATTCTTTCTTAATAGAAGGCTCCATAGTCTTGAGCATGTTGATCATTTCGGGAATGATGGATTCAAGATTATTTATCCGATAGTTCATCAAAAATTGTGAATAAGTCTTCAACAAACTATGTAGAATTAAGTCAATACTTAACTCATGATCCATCGCAAAACCAAGTGATCCCAATCGCTCAATATAGCCATTCAACTTCAGTACAAATTACACCGTAGAAGAACCCTCTTGCATCTTTGAGCAAAAGAGAAGCTTGGAGACTTTAAACCTTTCAGATCTAGCTTGTTCATCAAATAGCTCACGAAGATGATATAAGCATCCATATGCTCATGCTGATTCTGTAGCTCAGGAGACATCGAGGCTAGCATGATGCAACTAGCAAGCTTAGAATCAGTCGTATGCTTCTGATGGGCCAACAATTGGTTCGAAGTTGCATCATCTCCTAGACTTGTGGGAAGAGGCTCATCAGGGACATAAGCAAGCTTTTCAATTTTGAGAACAATTGTCAGGTTTCTAAGCCAGTCCAAGAAGTTAGGCCCAGTCAATTTGTTCGAGTCCAAAATTGAATGCAAATTCAAAGACGTCATAATCAAATGATTAACCTAGAAATACAAAATTGAGAAATTATGAGAGAGATGATTTTTATAATGTAAACAATTTACATATAAGTATAAATCCCTCTTATTTATCAAATTTAAGAGCCCTTATTATGAATTCGGGAGATGATAGGTTTTCTCCAAGTGGGTTGATATCCACTTCAGAGAAAAACAACATTGGAGTGAGTCCAACAAGTCATTCTTAACTTTAGTGGTATATATCACATATACTGATTATGTATCTCTTATACATAACTATCAAATTATGCTATCAAATAATTGATATTCACATAAACATCGAGTTGTTAACTCATTAACAAGTTTACATTGTATGTATATCACCTAACTTCACCTCTATCCACATCAACTTTGGAGTGAGTCCAATAAGCTAATGCTTCAAGTTAAATCTGACCCATTAATCGTGAGATTGTATTTCATTGGTTTGAACATATCTAATTCAAGGCCAAGCTTGTAGTGAGTCCATCAACCCAAACAAGAAATTAGACTCTCAACATATTAACAAAAGGTGTAGACTTTAATTTTAATGTAAGGGATTTCGGTATCATCGTCATCATACAAATATACTATCTACATAACATTACATGCATGACATAAACAATGGCATGACACATCGCACGCAAAATATAAAATGATATAACATATCACATGCATGTCAATATTTATGATATAATAAATGCAACTACATGACATACAATATGACATGAATATGACATAAATGATGTAATATGTGTCATAATTTTATTTTAGAAATAAAATATATCTTAAAAATTTGATTTTCATAAATCAAGATTTCTTTAATTAAATTAGGAAATCAAATTTCAAGATTTAATCATATACTTTATCTAGAAAATAATTCTTAATCAAGAAAATCTAAATAATTAGGAAAGAATTTCCTAAATTTAAATTTTCTAACTAATCAGGTATATAATTAGAATTTCTTAATTAATTTAGAATCTTTCAAATTTAGAATTTTATAAAATTATTTTAGAAACCTTTCCAAAATTGAAATTTTCTAACTAATTAGAAGACTTTCCAAAAATGAATTTTTTCTTAATAAATTCAGAATATTTCCAAATTAAAATTTTCTAAATTACCATAGAATATTTCTAAATTTTATTTCTTAAATTATTTCAGAAAATTTCCAAATTTGAATTTTCCTAACAAATTAGAAAACTTTCAAAAAATGAAAAGTCTTACTAAAATAAGAAATTTTCCTAAATTAATTATATGACTAATTATGAACCGTAAAATAATTTTACGATCATGTCAAAGCATGATCTAACTCTGATTCCACTATTGGGGTAGCCCAACCAGGATGCATGCTAAAACATGTTTCGTAAACATGCATAATGGAAGATAAAAACAATAATAAATACTAATTATTATAATACACACATCACACACATGCAAGGATACAACACGGCTAGATATGACCATAAAATTAAATTTTATGAATATGAAATTACGCTAGGTATACCTGACATATGACGCGAAAAGGAAATGGCATCAACTCTCGAAGCTTCACATCTGTTTGTATCTACGTCGAGCAATCGTTAAGATGACTTCTCTAAGCCACAAGTCTTGTCTTCGTCTTCGATACTAGCCGATGGAAGGAGAAAACTAGATCCGAGAGAGAATCCTAGAGTCGATTCATGTCCGACGATTGAAGCAACCCGACGACATGAAACGAGATAAACGACAGTCGAATAGCCGCCCTGGTGATAAACCTCATTGTTGCCAGTGGTATGACTAGTCACTATTGGGTAGCCCAATGCGGTGTGTTCTTAACACGTTTAACAAAACATGCACAACGGAAGACATTAAATGGTAATAATAAAAACTAATTATTACATCACACACACCACACACATACAAGGATACATCTCATGCAGACATAATCGATAAAATAAAACTTTTAAGAATAACATTTACTCTAGGTATACCCTACGGATGATGCATAAAGGAAAGGGCATTAACTAGAGCGATGTTGTCGAACCTCGCCTCTATTCGTATCCACGTCGATCTCTTCAAAACAACTCCTTGAGCAACAAGTCTCACCTCCGATCGATACTAGCCAAGTGCAGAGGAGATGCGATCCAAGAGAAGGAAGCACAAAGGAAGAAGAGTCTTCTTACTTGTGATTTTCGGCAACAAAAAGGGAAGAACCCTTTTGGGGTGTGGCCGGCCAAAGAGGGGAGGAGAGGGA
>JBBUKS010000002.1:4191041-4201995 GCA_038050645.1 Hedychium gardnerianum | reverse complement strand
ACGTACACTTGAACGTGCTAGAGATCCGACGACCTTTGGACGAGTGGGATAAGCGAAGGGCACGCAATGAAGGTATAAATCTATCATGAAACCTAATATATGTAGTTTTTACTTCCTTCACATGGATCTTCTGTAAAAGGAACTAGATGTTTTCCGCTACGCTTTAGCGTGTTTAGCGCCCTAGTTCCTAATAGGAGGAAGCAGGGAGTTGATTGAACCATCTTTGAGCCGGCCCTGAGAGCATGGTCAAGTAAACCCGACACTTGATACCGTCTGTGTAGTGGTGCAACAAGGAGACATTCTTGAACTTGCAGATGTGATCCTCCGGATCAGTTGCTCCATTATACTCTCCTATATGTAATGCTCGAAAATGGAGGAGCAACTCGTCTCGTAGAATATTTTTGGAGAAGGGGGAATCAGGAGAATCTTTCATCCTACCAGGCATGATGTTTTCTCTCTTTTTAGGGCCATGAGGCAGGATCCTCTCGGAAGATTTCGAGGAGGATTCTTACGTTACAGATGGGCCTAAGTGAGTAGGAATCACTTTGCGAGGGGTTTCCCAGGCCAAGTAACGTGGCCAGACACTAGTGATGCTCCCATCGATCCAGATGGAACACCTCCTAGGGTAGGCACGAGCGGAACGAGTGGTCGTGGTTGCCTTTGTAGTACCACCTGCACTGTTGCGACAATCAGTTTGTTGAAGTCCTCTGTCGCCATGACGATGACATTAGATGGGACAATGTCACTCATCTTTATCATCCTAGTTCAGGTCTTAACTCAGTGTTCCCACAGACGATGTCAATTTGATACTGCCTAGGTACACTGGCGACTGACTCACTGATGATTTGTCGTGGAGGTTGACTTTGTCGTCGACCGCCGGGTAACATGAAGTGCCTTACGAAAAGCCCTTGTACGCCCACCTGAGAGAACGATTAAAATGTCGGTAAGGGAGTTTTCCGGCGTAGCCACTCCGACGCTTAAGTCAGTTGAGGTGGGGTGGAGAAGATGAACAACAATTAGGGTTTTTAGATGTATATGTGCGCGTACCTGTTCCTGCGGGAGCATGCGACCTTTTATAGGGTTGTGGATTCCTCCACGTTCTCCACTAGCCCCGGTATTTCGACATATGTTATTCCATTTACTCCTATTTACTAGGAGTAAATGACTGCGTTTTCGCATTCTCCGAGGAGTAACGCTCACGTTATCTGCATCCATTTCAGAGTAACGACTATCAATTTCTAGGAGATGCGAATGATATATAATCGTGACACAAGTAACCGAGGGCTAATAGTAGCCAGGAGATCCAGGAATCGGGGGACTACTCGAAGTCGGGAGATCCAGAAGTTGGGGTTACTGGGAGTCAGGGGTTACTAGGAGTCGGGGGATCTAGGAGCCGGGAGATCCGAGAGTCGGGAGGCTATTGATCTCTTTTGACTGTCACCTCTATTTTATATTGATTTTTCTACTATATAATACTCCCTAATTACTTTCCATATCAGGTATCTATTTGAGTCTATTAATAATTTCAAAATAACTAAACAACTTAAAATTGTAATATAACAATTTTATCTTGACTATTTATTTTTTAATTTTCTTTTGTATAGATGTAATGTAGATGACTATTTAAGTTCACCTATGCTTTTATATACATAAATACTCGTGATACCATTGAAAGATATATACATGATTTTTTTTATAAAATAATTGATAATATAGTAATTTTATTCAAAATGCTCTATTTTTATCAAAATTATTACATTTTTATTTTACGTTTCATTTTTTAAAAAAATATTAATAAAATTTCTATGGCTTCAAATTTTATTACTTAAAAAATTATAGTTTATATTAATTTTTTAAAGTATACAATTTTATAATATTTTGTATTTTTAAATTTAGTTTTGTAGTAGTTTTTAAAAAATATAATAACATTTATTTTATTTTACTATTATTTTTAAATACATTTTTTATAATTTTTTTATTTATACTTGTATAAGAGTTTTATCAAAATTACTGTATGGGGGCATTCTTTTAATCATAAATCAAAAAGTATTCATTAAAGATGGATTTATTTTATATAAAAATCAAAAGAACATTCTGATGAAGTAAAAAAATCAGAAGGACGTCTCTATATTATTATTTTCAATATTGTTATAGTTAATATAATATATAGAAGTTATAAACAACATAATAGTAGTTTTATGTAGTTGCTATAATATGTAATAGTTAATATAATATTATTATAATATTTTTAATAATTATTTAGTAACTTTTATAATTATTTTAAAATAATTTTAATAAATTTAAAATAATTTTAATGAAATTTAAATAATTTTGATAAGTTGATAAATAATATTTTGATATAAATAATATTCATAATTTAAGATTTTAAAATTTAGGTTTAGTTATAATTATATAATAGCTATTTAATAACTTCTATAACTATAACTATATAGCAATTACTTATTAACTTCTACAATTATGTAAAGTAATTTTAACTAATTTAAAATAATTTTAATGAAATTTAAGTAATTTTGATTAAGTTGATAAAGATTATTTTGATATAATAATATTTTATATAATAAATAATTAATATTTTATATTTTATATTATAATAACTACACATTTTAGCAGTTATTTATGATAATAGTTATAAAGTAGTTGCTAAAGAACATTAGAATAAAAATTATTTTTGGATATAAAATATTGAATGAGGTGCTCTTTTAATTTTTGTTTTAAACACCTTACATAATTTGATATGTCCTTTTGTTTTTTACTCTTAAATTATTATTATTTTTTAAATTTAATTTTAAAAAACATGTTTGAAAATTTTATTATTAAATATAACTATTATTAATTGAATTATGATTATAATTAATTATACATAATTTTCAAAGCACCCATATCTGTTAGTTAGTTATAGTTGGGATGAATAAAAATTTGATTAAATCAAATAAAAAAATTTAATTTGATTTGTTTAATTTTTTTTTAAAAAACATTATTTTTCATAATTAATTCTGTTGAGTTTCGATTTTAATTTTTTTATTCAATTAAATTAAATAAATCAAAATAAAAAATTGAATTGATAAATATTTCATAATTTCATCGTGGTTAAAAAACTCAGTTTCCATTTCGATTAAATCATTCATAATTCCAAAAAAATTTGATTAATTCTATTTTTGATTGAATTAATTAATATTTTATTAATTTAATTTATTCAATTTTTATTTAAAAATTTTAATCAATGTATTTAGTTTAAAAAAATTGATTAATTTAATTTTAATTAATTTAATTCGATTAAATTTAATTTTAATTGAATACTTAATTATATATATAATTTTTAAATATTAAATTCATTTATTTAAAAAAAAAAATCTGGGTTGAGAGTGTTCCGGTCTTCTTTGTTTCATCGATAGGATTAGGGTTTTAGGGTTTTCGGCGGCGGTGAGGTGGAGATGTGGCGGAGATCCAGAGCGAAGGTTTCTCTTCTCCGGCCATTGATCCGACGATCATCTCCGATCTACTCGACTCAGGTCTGTCTCCAAACCCTGCCTCTGATCCCTCGTCCTCCCTCACCCGCATGGATCCGCCCCGTCGACGCCCGCCTCCCCACGCTCCGATTCTTCTCTTCGGCACAGCAATGTGAAGATGTTGGGAAGGGCTCCTCCGAGCTGGGGATTAAGACAGACGAGACTTGTGAAGCCGACGAAAGCCTTACCCGTTTGTGGAAAGAGAACATTGACGATGATGATACCTCGAAGTTCGAAGAAGCGGCCGAGAATGAGTGCGACGTCGTTGCCGACGTCGATCTGGAGCAGGTCGAGAAGGTCAGGTCCCTTCTTGGTGGTACTTGGCAAGATTCCTTAGAAACAAGATTGGATCAGATTGACGTGACATTGAGTGCCGAGTTAGTGGCGTTGGTGCTTCAGCCGCCGGATATCTTACCTCAAAATCTGATTAACTTCTTCATATGGGCTTGGAAGAGTGAAGAGACAGTCAGATCATCAAGGACGGTGGAAATTCTCGTCGACGCTGTCAGTGGTTCTACGGAGCTTAGCAAAATGGAGGCGTACAAGTTGTGGGATTTGGTTAAGGAAATCGGGAAGAATAACGCTGCGGTGCTGAATACTTCAATTCTTAATCAATTGATTTCTTTGTTTGGGAGATTGCAGAAACCTAGGGCTAGTCTCGAAGTGTTCAACAAGTTCAGCTACTTCGGTTGTTACCCGGATAGGAATACATACTGCTTGACAATTGCTGCCCTTGGCACACGATCCTTGTTTAACACTGCCTGGCCTGTTTGTGAGAAGATGCTTACCTCTGAAGACCTCCCCGACAGCGAGAATATTGGGAAGATAATTACTTTCTTCTGTAAAGGGAAAAAAGCAAAGGAGGCTCATTTGGTTTACCTGATGGCTCGGCAGAAGGAGATGTTACTGCCAAGTTCTTGCTTAGATATTCTGGTTAGGAGTCTTTCCAGAAAGGATGAAACGCTGCAAATGGCTCTAGAGTTGCTAAACAACTATCCTAAGGAATATGTAAGGAATGCCAATGCTATTTTTGCTTTAGTAATTCAAGGTTTATGCAGGGCTAAACAACCTCAGGAGGCCAAAAAGTTATTACTTAGGATGGTTCATTCAGGCCCGCCACCGGGAACTGCCGTGTTTAATTATGTCATCACTGCTCTTTCAAAGGGAGGAGAAATGGAGGATGCCATTTCTCTGATGAACTTAATTAAAGAAAGAGGATTGCAACCAGATATTTACACCTACACTGTTATCATGAGTGGCTTTGCGGAAGGTGGCCTGATGGACGAGGCCTATCAAATCTATCGTGAAGCCAAGAAGAAACATTCTAAGCTTAGTCCTGTCACTTATCACATACTTATACGTGGTTATTGCAAGATGGAGGAGTATGAGAAGGCTCGTAAATGCTTGAAGGAGATGAAAGAGGATGGAGTACAACCAAATTCAGACGAGTACAACAAACTAATACGATCTTTGTGCCTTAAGGCTCTTGATTGGCACACAGCTGAAAAGCTTCTGGAAGAGATGAAAGAGAGTGGCTTGTTCCTTAAGGATGCAACACGCAGCCTCATTTCTGCAGTCAAGGAATTGGAAGAGGAAGCAAAGTCTGAATCTGTTTAGATAATGTAGTACCTAGTTCTGATATCATCATCAAAGCAATATCAAGTTTTGGCTTGGGAAGGAGCAGTGGAATCTCATAAATAATAGTGTCTTTTCTCTTTATCATATGAGCTGATATACATTAGACTGAGATTTATTGTTTTTGTCATGGTTTGCATTTGAATTTGCATTTCATCCTTGATAAGAACAATTATTCTGTGAATGTCTCTTCCTGCAGGAAGTACTTGTTTGATTCTGATTATCTATGAAATGTTTAAAACCATTATTTGAACTTGCTAGGAGCTGGCCTCATGATTTCCATGTAAATGTGCTGTTGAAGTGCAGTTATATGGGTAGATTTTTTCGTTATGCACAGGAAGATTCTCTACCATATGTTTTTTAGATCCTAATCGACTGATAGTATCTTTCTCCCAGGAATTTAGAAGCCAGTTAAGTCATGGCACAGTTGTTACTGCTAGTCAAGATACAATGGAGGGAATGCTGGACAGATTAGGTATGTTGATATTTCAGTTGCTAATATAGTAATGTTAATATGTTAGTCATGATAAGAACTGCAGTTTACTTGTTCTTTAACTGTTAATTGGTTCTATGCGCTATGACTTTGTGTTGGCTAAATTGATCTTTTTTTCAGTTATTAAATCAACCAATTTGCTGCAGGATATATATCATAGTAAACTAGTTTTGAAATATCAATTCCAGTCTATACTCTCTGATTGATTTTTAGTCCTCTTAAATGTATTCCAGCTTGCTATGCATGCTCTTTGGTTCCACTCTCAGTAAAGACTAATAGTCATCAAAAGGTTTTTATGCTTTTACCTATTCTCCTAATTAGTTTTTTATTCGGGAATTGTTTAAAAGTTGCACCTAAAGTTTAGAATGGCTCAAAAGGCGTATCAAAGTTTTAGAATATCTAGAAATCACATCTCTTTTTAGTTTTACCCCTCTATCAAAATTGATTTTTTTAATTTGTTTTTTCTTCGTTGCATGCAATAATTTTTTTTCTCTTATTTTTTTTTTCTTCTTTGCATGTTCGAATGATTTGAATCAGCACTATTACAGACTTGATCTGAATCAGATAAGGCCTAGGGAATCAGATCAGGTCCAATGTAGATTTGATTTTCTGAAGATCAGAATCATATTTTAATACCTTTAGAGATGTTGAAATAAATAATGAACTTCTTATAATCTCAAAATTTAGAGGATCTGAAATGGATTTAATTAAAGCGGTCTAAATCCATCAATAAATTTTAATCATAATCCATCAACAATCACTGACTTATCGATCACAGATCGAATTGAGCACACAACTAATACGAATTCAGCATGACCTTACACGTGCACACGGCACACGGTACACGGCACACCAAATCGAAGACTCAATTGCACGGTACACGGCACACCAAATCGAAGACTCAAGATAGGTAACAAGCAAGACGTATAACACGTGGACTTTAATTAAAAACACTGTAACCTGCACCCAACAGAATCACACTTCAATCTTTGGCACGAAGCAGGCGAAGATGGCGTTGACGGAGCCTATTAAGACCCTCGATCTCCTCGGACCGTTGCTGCGAGCAGGTGAAGGAGTGGAAGGATATTAAATTATTATTTAAATATTTATAATTTAATTTATAATTATATATATTTATAATTTTTTTAAAATAAAACATACAATTATAAAATATTAGACCGTCAATATTTTTTAATTTATTTTAATAATTAATAAATTATTTTATAAAATTAAATCAATTATCTAAAATTTAATATTATTTGATTTAATATTTTTTCCAACAAGTGGAGGAGCGATCGCTCTATCTCCGCCAGCCATGGCAGAACACGCAGAGGCTCTGTTTCGATTGAATGGGCTAGAGAAGTAATTAGTGATGCACCAGCTGCTGAGAATGATCGTCGGCTAATTTTTAAATTTATCTACGTGATTTATTCGACAACTTTAACTATGGTTCAGTAATTCGCGGATTAAAAAATTAGGATGTTTAGATATTCGGTAGCTTTTTGACTACGTGGTTCGCCGTTTTTAATCCTTCCATTTATTTCAATGAATATATATATAAAAATAGCTCGAAAAAGTTAAACAAATTTGTCCAATGACCATGAGAACATTTAAGATATTTTTTTTTCAGAGATTGAGAAGATCTCTATTTTTCTGAAAACAAAGGGACACACACCACACGTCGTTTTTGCTGAACTGTGTAGTTTATCAAGAAACTTATTAAATTCGAAATATCGAAAGAAAAAAAAAATCCTCTTTTTTCTGATTCTCTTTTGGCCTTAAAGCTCTTAGGTCTCTTCAAACTCTAATCACAAGGACCTCTACCTGCAACTTCACATCACAGCCATACATAACAAAAGCTTAAGCAAACCACTTAATTCGATCAATATAACTTGACATAATTCTATAGATTTACAGTAAACGATAGCTAACCGTATCCAACAAAAGAATCAAAGACAGTGAATGGTAGCTAGCACTAATTTAATTTTCACCGTCAATGAATCTCCACACGATCTTTTTAATCCTCCATCATCCATCACTGGTCACTGGGTGATTCCACAAGCAGTACTGTTTCTTCACTTCTGCTACCTGCTGTTGCTGTACCAGAGGTTTTTGACAAATTGCAGCAGCAGACTGAGGAAGGAGATGGCGTCTCTAAACACTCTCTTCTTGATCTGGCCACGCCTTTGAACCTTGTTGCTTCTGTTGCTCATGTCTTGTCTCTCTTGTAATGGCGTCTCTGAAGAGATCGATTTTGGATTGTGTTGTTTGGTTTTGCTGTAGGTTAATGGCCAATTTAAAAGTGGCAGTGATCTTCCAGAAGCAGGTAAAATAGCGCGTTTGTGGATATTACTAGGAAGCAATACGCGTTCCGTTTAGTTTGGATTATTAGTGGGTTTTTTTTTTGAGGTATATTTTCCCCTTCTTTTTTAATGTTTGACAAGGACATTGAAATAAAAAATATTGATCTGGTCAAATAGATTAAGGGATGATGAACTGACTCCTCGATGTATTTATCAGTAGATCGGATATATATTCATCAGGTTGGCTCCTCTCGAATCGGCTTCTGTTGAATCAGATCCTATCGAGGGTCGGCAGTTGTTGGATCTAATGCTTGTAGAGTCAGTAGTTGTTGTACTGAGCAACGCACGGAATCTGGTTGATCAGGTCTCTAGTGACAGCGATTGGACTAAAAAAGAGTTAGAAGGGAGGCACAAAATGGATTTTGACGGAACTCCTCAAATGCTCAAATCAAATTCTGAAGGAGAGAGAAGATAACAAAGACGTGAAAATAATAATATCAATATCACATTTTACCTTTCAATGATGATACCATTACCTTATATAGGGATATATAGGGAGTGAAAGATGATCAAATTTTCAAATGGCATATCTTTTTCCTCTTCATCAAGCACGATTTTCTATAACTGACGTTATCCATGTTCCGGAGCAATTTGACATGCGTTCTATCTGGGTCTGGTTAGTTAGACTTAACTTGGACGTGACTCGAACTTATTTGAATTGAGCTCGATCGTAAGTCAACTAGCTTGATTTGATCTCCCTCTTAAGTCGGACAGATCGAGATTTGCATTGACCGAATCGTAGGTCTGCCACATGGCCAATATTGATAATTGAATTTATATTTTAATATCTAGTAAAGTATTTAAAGTTGGACATTATGTGTTTGATATAGAGTTGAGTATGTATGTCACTTAACATGAAAAGTCCTAATGGGTCAGGAAAATCAGACATTATGCATCGAAAGTCCTAGTGGGTCAGGAGGATCGTACACTAGACAAAAGAGTCTTAGTAGATCAAAAAGATCAGACACCGAGCAGAAGACAAGATGAGTTAATCTGGCAGAACACTTGATGGATCAACTAGACCAAACATCAAGTAAAAAAAATCCTAGTGGATCAATCGGACACTAAGCAGAAAAATAAGTCCAAACAGATAAGCTAGATCGGATGTTTGACGGATAAGTAAGATAAGTCCTAGAGAGACCTTTTGGTCCTGGAAGACAGTGAAAACGCGTCCCAGTTGAGATAACCTTTAGGTGGTGATCCAACTGAAGAAATCAACAAAGAGTTTTAAGTCGAGTTCAGACAATTTTAACTGTCAAAATAACTCATGCATAATTATTTGTTTCTAACTATGTTTTATAGGATTATTATTATTGTTATTGTGCTAATTTTATTTTGTAGAAAAACAGAGTCTTTAGTGGACCGAAGGGTTCGATCGATTTCGGTGGATTGAAGGGTTCAGTCGACCAAACATGGTGGTTCAGTGGACCGAAGGGTTCGATTGACCAAACATGGTGGTTCGATGGATCGAAGGGTTCGATCGACCAAACATGATGGTTCGGTCGATCGATCGGAATGGATAGGAACATATCAAAGTCAATCCAAGCTCAGAAGGAAATAAGGGTTCAGTTGACTGATCAGAAGAATCATCCGACCGAAAATATTTGGAAACTGAGTTTGGATACCATCGAATCAAGTCAATAAAGGAATCCTTGAGGTTCAGTCGACTGATCAAGAGGATTAGTTGACCGAACATGCGGATCTCACGGGATTGATCTGATCGGATCAACTCAAGCAAGAAAAGAATAGGGATTTAGTCGACTAATAGGACGTTCAGTCGACTAGAAATCCATGAAATTAAGCGTGAAGATAGGGGATTAGATCGGCTTGAGTCGACTGAACAAGTGTTCAATCGACCGAATAAAAACTATAAAAAAGCCTCGGGATTCGAGACTCTAACATCATTTCTCTACTCCTCTTATGCAACGTCTTCATTTGTTTCGATGTTCAAGCAAGATCTACACATAAATTGTGCCAAAACGACTTTCGACGACCTACTCCGAACTCTATTCTCTCGTTGTCGATAAAATTAATATTGCATTTCATATTATTAGGAGATTAATAAAGTTGTTATGGTCTCCTAAGTCTTGTAACAATTTTTTTTTACCGAAAGTTTTCAGGAGGATTTTAGTGGATTGCCTATTCGTAAACAGTCCAAGGGATCATAGGCCTTGGAGTAGCAGTCATTGGATTGTTAACCAAGTAACTGCCCGAGTCTTTTATTTTTAGTTTTCGACTGCATCTGTGTCTTTGTTTTTGAAAATAAAGTTTTAACAAGCGAGATTCACCCCCCTCTATCGCACTATCCGATGTTACAATTGAATCAAAGTCTGGACACTTTGAATATGCTTAATCTCTTTTCGAGTTGTTTAAAATCTTTTTCTTTTCTTTAAACAAAATTTTGAAATCCTTTATTTCTTTTGCTATATTTCTTGCACTACTTACCCAAGACCCTAAAAAGTCTTGGAACACCTTTAAGTTTGTCTTTGCAAGAAAATATCTCAACAAGAAGGATATAGTACCGCTCGCCCACCTCTCTTCAACGGAAATGAATTCAAAGTTGATGCTTGGGCTACATACACCCTCCAATGTGGTTTGACGAATGAAGAACTTAATCGAGTCAGAGCCTTCAACGACGCTAAGGAACTTTGGAACAAGTTGGTCGAACTTCATGAGAGAACCGACAATTCACCAAAAGCCATCTTAATTTAAATAAATTAACTAAAATTAAAATGCAGGACAATGAAGTATTTTTGGAAGAGTCGGATATAGAGGAATCAAACCAAATAAGCTTTGTTAAATACGACAAATAAAATAATTAAAAATCATGCTGCGGGCCATGAAATAAGATTAAAAGATTTTTTGGGAAATTTTAAAAATTTTCTGGGATTTAATTGGAGTTAATTGGAGAAGTTCACGGGGATATAAAATATAGG
>JBBUKS010000002.1:4163809-4181207 GCA_038050645.1 Hedychium gardnerianum | reverse complement strand
ATATTTCAAATAGGCTTTCTAAATGTCTATTCTTTATATCCCCTTGAATTAGTCAGATTAGCTCCGATTAAATCCAGATTTTTTTAAAAAAAATTCCAGAAAAATTGGATAAGATTATTCCACAATAACACTTATCATTTTATGATTATTTATCTACCAAATCTAACACAATACACAAGTAAGGAACTCTAATATGCTTGTGAGATGTTGGCTACCTATTTCTATAGGTTCATGTAATCTACAATTGAACCTAGGCTAGTTCCAGAAATAAAATAAAAAATAGATAAGTATAATATTAACACAAATCTAATCTATTTATCTAGAAATAGATTAATTCCTATGGATATGGTTTGTAAAAGAAAACTTGTTAACTTTATCATCTCACCAATTCCAAGTGATCAAACAAGGTAACCTTATGGTTGTATGAGATGATTTAGTAATTAAAGATTTAAATTTGAGTAATTGATTAATTAACATTTTCGGAATAATTAGAATGAGTAAATTGATTTCGAATTAAGATTAATTTTGAATTAAGTTAAGAGTAATTTATAAGTTAAAATTAACTTCTAAGTAATTAAATTAATTAGGTTAAAATTATTTAAGAATTAAGTTAGATTTAAATTAAATTAATTTTGGATTAGAGTTAATTAAGTTAAAATTAAGTTAATTTCGAATTTATGTTAAAATTAATTAAATAATATTTAATTAATTAAGTTAGATTTAAATATTTTTGGATTAATTAAGATTGATTAATTGATAATTACGAATTAATTAATTTAGGATTAATTAAATTATTATTGATTAATTAATTATTAATTTTGGATTTAATTAAATTGATTAATTAATTTATGATTGATTAAATTAAGATTGATTGATTAATTATTAATTTTGGATTTAATTAAATTTAATAATTAATTTATGATTAATTAAATTAAGATTGATTAATTAATTATGGTTCTAAGTTAAGATTGAATTATTGATTAATAAATTTAGGAATAATTAGAATTGTTTGATTTATTTTGGATTTAATTCATTTTGTAGTAAGTTAAATTTAATTTCAAGTTAAAAATTAATTGAATTAATTAGATCTAATTCTGGATTAATTATTTTTGGATTAATTAATTAAATTAGGATTGATAAATTAATAGCTTGATTAATTGGTTTGAATTGAAA
The DNA here is from genome assembly GCA_038050645.1 of Hedychium gardnerianum. NCBI lineage: Eukaryota > Viridiplantae > Streptophyta > Magnoliopsida > Zingiberales > Zingiberaceae > Hedychium > Hedychium gardnerianum. The sequence continues at coordinate 4,180,034 of JBBUKS010000002.1, read as the reverse complement.
AAAGTTGTTTAACCCTTGTTAAATTCAAACTCAACTTTGGGTTCATCAAAAAAGAGTTTATAAGGTAAGCTTCCAGGCTGTGGTGAGTCACAATGAACATCATTAAAGTAATCACGTACCTAAGATAAAACTTTCTAAAAATAACCAACCCAAAAACTTAATATTAGGTTTTGGTCTAACTAGCTCATGTTTGACTGAGGTTGCTTCAACTAGTTCCACTATGTCTAGTGCACCAGGTAGAATAAGACAAAGTTTCCTTAGCCTATTATCATCCCAACTCATTTCAATGCTAGGTTGTCAAGGTTGGTTAAACTTTTTTACTAACCGTTCTAAGTTAAGCAAGAAAATAAGACTAGGCATGCATAATGAAAGATGTAACAGAAAATCAAATTTGGACTTGATTTCTAATGTTTTGATTAAGTAAAAATAAGTATGATTTGTTTGTTGTATTAGCTTTGTATCCGAGTCCGAATTTGTTGTACATGACTCTTTGAGTTTCAAGTATCATATTTAGGTACTTCAAACCCGAAGTAAACTTTTCCAACATTCCCTTTAGTTCTTCAACTTGACCTTTCAGAAGAGAATTCTCTTCCTCAAGTTTTTGGACTTGAGTTGAGGTTCCATCCTGAACTTAGTTAGTTGAGGTACTAGGGTTAGTCTTCTCATCAAGAACTTTGACCTACTTAAGTAATGACTTGACCCAGACATTAAACTTAGCCAATTTTTGAGTTAAATAGGAAACCATATCATATAATTTATCAACTAAGGGAGAGTTTACTTCAGTGTTTGGTTCATCTGAATCAGATATGGATCCATGGCTTGACTCGTATTCGAACTTGGACTCTTGGTTTGACTCAGACTCAAATTTGGATTCGACTATGTCATCTTTTGCCATTAGTGTCATGAAGCTTCTTTGATTTAGTTCCTCCATGTCCGACTCCTCCGAGGACAACTCATCCCAACTGGCCTTGAATGTATTCTTCCTTCTTTGCTTCTTGACCTCTTTTGAGTTCGGACACTCGGCCATGTAGTGTCCTTTTTTATTGCACCCGTAGCTAGTTATCTCTAACTTCGTCTTTGTGGTTTGGTTCGAGCATGATTTCTTGTCCTTCAATTGAGTTACCTTCTTGATCGAGCGCTTGGTGAAACCTTTCCTTTTCTTGAACATCTTCCGAACTAGATTGGCTAGTTCGGAGGAGATTTCTTTGTCGTCTTCTGAGTTTGATTTGTCTTCAAATTCGAGTTGGTACTTGGGTTTTGGCTCCTTGTTCTTGAATTTCCCTACAATCAAAGCAATACCTTTCTCGGCAGGGTGTGCATTAGTTTGCTCATATAACTCGAATTCTTAAAACAACTCATCTAATTTAAGAATTGAAAGATCCATGGAAACCTTGTATGCATCTACCATAGATGCTCATAAGGTATTCCGAGGAAAGGCGTTAAGTTCATACCTTATTATATCCTAGTTCTCCACTTGTTGTTCGATAGAATGGAGTTCGTTGAGCAGATCTTGGATTCGAGCGTGTAGTTGGCTTGTTGACTCACCTTCCTGTATTTTTATGTTAAATAGTTTATTCAATATTAAATCACACTTGCTTACCTTTGTATTGGAAGTCCCTTCGTGTAATTCTATGAGTTTCTCTCATAGGTCTTTCACGCTTGTGAATGGTCTGACTTGATTCAACTGCTCTTTGGTCAAGAAGCACTGTAGAGTCTGAGTTGCCTTAGCGTCAGCCTCGATCTTCCTCTTTGTTGGTGTGTCTCATTTGTCGCAGGAGAGAGGTACACCATCTTCGGTGGGGAGCATGAATCCAGTTTGGATCACAATTCACATTTTGACTTGAGTTTTTACATGAAACTCCATCCGACCCTTCCAGTAGTCGAAGTCATCTCCAAAAAATAGTGGAGTTCAGACCGTGCTATACCCTTCTTGATGGGCCATCAAAACAAATCTCGCACGGACAAAAATAAAAAAAATGTACCAAGACTTGGTCTTGGATTAGAAGTGCGGAAAAAGAAATAAACGAGAAACAAATAAACAAAAAATTGGAGAAAAAAAAAACATAAGAAAAAAATTGCTCAAACAATGGTTGCACCAATTTAGAGCGTCCTCACTCTGATACTAATCGTAGGATTTTAGAAGACGAGAGAGAGGGGCTGAATCTCGTTCATTTAAAATCTTTCTTTTCGTAACGTAAAACTGAATCAAAGTAATAGCAGCGGAAATAAAGGACACAGTTCAGTTTTACTTGGTTCGTAGTTGAGCGACTACTACTCCAAGGCTCGCAATCTTTGACTACTTTCGATGGACAAATACCATAGCTCTTCTCTTCGAAACCTTTCAAAGAAGAAGCAAACTCGTATAATGAATATAGGAGGATAGTAACAATACTACTATATCCTTTAATTAAATGCAAGTAAACAAAAATTATACCGACGAAAATATTGTAGAAGAAGAAGCTTCGATTATCGGATAGCCTCTCGGCATAGTAGAGTTGGACTTGTACAGATGGAGCAATAGAGACGAGAAGAAGTGTAGTGAGTAGTGATTCGAGAACTTGTACTGAGCCTCAGTCCTTGAGGCTTCTTTTATAGGCAGCGTTCAGTCGACTGAAAACTCTTTCGGTTGACTGATCTTTTCCGTCGACTGATCCACCTATCCGTCAACTGAACTCTGCATCTTTCCTTCTTTGCTCTGATCTGATCCATTCGATCTCATAAATTACGTTGTTCGATCGATTGATACACTTTATCAGTCGATGGAACCTTTGATTTCCTTTTCTGCGTGATTCGATCTGATCGTCTGAAGTTTCCAACTTTGTTCGGTCGACTGATTTTTCTGATCAATCGACGGAACTCATGTGTTTCCTTCTCTGTTGGCTTTGATCTTATCTGTTCCCGTCTACTCTGATCGGTCGACTGAACTTCCCTGTTCAGTCGACCGAACCACTCGATCAAACAAAGACTTTATTTTTTTACAAAATAAAGTTAGCACAATATAACACTAATAATGATCCTACAAAATAGAGTTAGAATCATATAGTTATGCATAAATAATATAGACAGTTAGGACTGTCTTGATCTCGACTTAGAAACCTCCGTCGATTTTTTCAGTCGGATCATCGCCTAAGACTTGTCCCAACTGGGACACGATCTCACCACTCCACTCCAGGAGCTAACCTCAACTTACGCGCCAAACATCTGGTCCTCCAGACCTGTTTGGACTTCCTTTACTTAGTATCCGATCCTTGACTCTCCAGGACTTCCTCTTGACTCGATGTCCGGTCCTCTAGACTCATCGAGTCCATTTTGCCAATTGTTGGGTCCTCCATACCCAACTGGATTTCTTGCTTGGTGTTTTTGATCTGTCGAGATTTTCACTGCCTAGTGTTCGGTCCTCCAGATCCACTAAGACTTCTGATGCCTAATGTCTAGTCTTTCGACCCATTAGGACTTTTCATGTTCAGCATCCTGCATACTTGATCAATTCCTTAGATCACAATATGAATTAACTTGAATCTTTGACAACGTTAAAATATAAGTTTCATTCTGATGTATCTTGCACCAATAGTAGGTGTTGAAGTTCCTCGCGCTGAAACAAAAAACCCAAGGGTAGTGGTTTTAAGTAAAGTGAGCAATCGTATGCCACGTAAGGGCCTCCTCGCAAGACTCGATCACAATCAGACACATCCTGGAATTTGAACAACAATCACATTGTCTTATGCGCCTAGATATCATAGGACACCTTCCAATGATCAACCATGGCTTTGATTGCCGGTCAACCAGGGAAACGTCCAACAAACCGTCCCATCAAACAAGCTTCCATTGTGGCAACACCTCATATCAAACAAGCTCCCATGATGGTCTCAATGGTGTCTACATCATGCTCCTTCAATACTACACGGTCTTCGTCTTGTGACTCAAAACAAGATGTGCCACCGTCGATTGTCCGTCTGCTATTAGAGGTTGGCCTTGAGATTCATTAAAAGGGAATTGGGCAGGGGTTGCTGAAGCTGATGATCTCTGCTTGGGTCTCCAAGTTAATTCAATCTTATCGGTGAGGTCACTGCCCTCATCAGACTCAAGAGGGTTGGGGTGGGGCCCACTCCACTCCACTCAAGGGGTGAGATGGGGCCCACTGAAGTGTGGTGGCCCCACCACCTTGAGTCCGGTGAGGATAGTGCCCTCACCGGTAGGATCGAATTAATCTCAATTAACAGTGCTGGATTCTATTGCATGCATGAGTTGCTAGGCTGAATCGTTGCCATTGGATACTACAACTTGTCCTATTTATCTTAGTCTATTTGCTACTCTATTTTATTTATTATTATCCTCTTGTCATGAGTAATAAAAAATTAAAATTTATTTTTGAATAATAATATAATAATTAATTTTTTAATAATTAATTAAAAATTTTAAGATTTAAATTTTAATTATGATATATTATAAAAAATAAATCTAATAAAAAATAAACTCAAGAATATTGATCATGAGTTTTTATTAATATTTTTTAATTTATTTTAATAATTAATGAAAAAAATTCATAAAATTAAATCGATTATTTTAAATTTAATATTATCCGAACTAATTAATTATTTTTTAAAACAAAATCAAAACCTAATAAATCCAAACCCAGTAACCCGAATCGTTTAATAAGTCAAATTTGAATTCCCGCTCAAAATAAAAGTGCCCTCCTACAATTTTGTCTGTCTTAGACAGCACGCTGTCCCACTTGGAGGGGGGAGGGGGGCACGTGGATGGGTTGAGTGGTTGCTAACCTGTGCCAGGGAAGATGCTGACGTGTCTCTTCTTCCCCACATCTCCAGTTTCGTTGTTTGCTTGCACACACCAGTGCTGCTCTCCACACCACCACCTTGCCACTACTTTCCAGGAGGACAGCCACCTGGTAATCCTTTCCATCTTCACTCAATGAGCAGGGACGATCCTTGCAGCAAACTAAATTGATTTCTCTTACCCTCAAGGGCTCCAAGGTGGTTGTCATCGCCTTCTCTACTAGAAGAAAGGGAGAGTTTTTCTAACTTCTCTCTAAATGTTGTAAGATTAGTCATGATTTTTGACCGTGTATTTATGTCTTTAGATCTGAATTTAATAATATAAATTGAAAACGATGAATTTTTAAATTTATAAAGATTTGATAAAACTTATCACAAGTTTATTATAAAACTTATGATAATGATATTCACTATCCACGTGAAATTTTTTTTTTTAAGATAATGATATTTACTAATTAACTCCACCAATGAGTTCCTAAAATTGGCATGGTTCGAAAAATATTAAATTTTTAAATTTTTAAATGAGGTAGGTTTATTAGTTAGATTAAGATAAAATTAATTCATAGACCTAAAAAAATTTGAATCATTTCAAATTAAAATTAATATATTTTTATAAATCTTTTTAATATATTTATGTTCTCATATTTAAATTTAATAATATAAATTAAAAATAATAAATTTTTGAATGAATAGAATAAAAATTTAGAGAAGAGAGAGAAAAACTTTTGAGAGTAATGAAAGAGTAGGGATATAACGGAATGTGTTCTGTGATTTTGATTTTGATATTATAAAAAGTTAAATATACAAAATGAGAAATTTAAAAACCTACACGCACGATTCAATAAAATGCAATAAAATAAGACATTCCAGTAACATCATTATTATTGCAATATAAAAAAAATAAAATCATAAATCTTAAAGCTTGATGATGTAAACTCATAAATTAGTTAACATAACACTATGAAAAAAAAATTACATTAGTTTTATGCTTTAAACTTGCAACAGCATTATCATTATATGCATTAACAAAAGTGACTATTTTTTAAAAAAAAAAATCATATATGTCATCAAAATGAGGAACATTTAAAGACAAGTAGAAATAGAATAACAAATATGGTAAATTTTAAAATATTTGAAATTAATTGTTCTTTTTTTTTTGATAAGTCAACTATTGTCTATTTTTTAGACTATTCTATATATATGAGATGCAAAAATATTAATTGACTTTTCTTATGCTTGATTAAAAACAATTATTATTGGAATGCATTATGTTTCTAGATATTTTTTTAATTGAATTTGGAGATAAATTCTCGAATAATAATCAAAATTACATGGGTTAGTTAATAGAAATATAGATATAGACTTCACAATAAATTATGTGTTTTTTGCTTCTAAAAATACAAAATTTACAAGCTCACCATTAACAAAGGATAATGAAGTATTGGTTATCGTAATTGATATGGCGAGTGTCCACGTGACTCCGAGAGTCAAGCATCGTGTTTAGGTAGAGGTCAAAGTCAAGGAGGGTCAACACTAAGATCAGGTCGAACGGGGCAATATAGTCAGACGGGTATGTTCTTCCTATTTCCGATCAGACGTGCTCATCATGGTCCCAGTCGGGAGAAGTCAAGACGGACCAATGCTAATATATGTCCGATCGAGGCAATATATTCGGTCGGGTTGGCTCCTCTTATCCCCAGTTGATTGAATCAGCCAGGCAAACGTCCCAATTACAAAAAACGTCAAGCAGACTAGGACATATGTACCCGATCAGGATTGCTCATCCTAGTCCCAGTCGGATAATGGTTAAAATATCTCTCATGATGGCCAATCACTCCCATGAATCGCCTCACCGATCAGACACATATTGCTCCTACCGACTGAGCTCGTCCGGTCCCTCTTTACTTACTCACCAAGATACATAGGGTGGACCTTTATTCTTCAGAAGCTCAGATTAATGGGCTCATGCCCCTAGCCCAAATATTGTATGGCCCAAAGATCACTTGGGCTCATGATGGCACCGCTCTGACACAACACGTGAGTTGTCAGAGCACGTGGGGTATCATACCCCGTATCTTGATCCACCTGGTACTGGTAGATACGAGGGGATGATCTCTTTATTGCAGTATGCTACATGTCATATCTGTAATTAATACTTATATAGGAAAGAGAAAAATACGATGGCAATATTATAAAGAGGTCCGCATCCGTGGGCAAAGGTATGTGCTCTCTTCTCACGCTACTATTGTTCATCTTCTCCTCACCTCCAGAAAACTAACTTGAGCGTCGGAGTGGTTGAGCCTGGGCAACCCCTGGGCCTCCATTCTAATTTTCTTTCCTCTTTGGGGGTTTCCCTGCAGGCAAGACACATAGGAGAAATCCCAGCTCCTTGATAGATCGATGACCCCTCTAGCTCCTCTTCTGCTGATCCGGTGGTTCATCTGTTAGAGGTCACAAATAGGAACAAATTAATGTCGTATGTGGGAACATTTGTCTTGTGCTGAGATTTTGAGATGGATGACACTAGAAGATCCACCCCCATCACTATGACTCTGGATGACTTCAACTGACTTGTTGCTACTGCCGTCCAAGGAGCAATGCAGCAGCAATACGAAGTCTAGTGACAACAGCAGGTGGCAAACCCACTACCTCCTGCGCCAACTGAGGTGCCCCAAACACTTCAACGAAGGCCTGAGCGACCAAAGGAGACTTCTCCGGTCCCCATTGTAACCTCCGTCGGTGCTCGAGCAGTCCTCTGAGTCTTTAGAAGGAGAGACAACCCCTCGAGATCCCACTCAGGGTAAACAACCGGCGGTTAGTGGATTAGGAAAAGCCACGAGCACTCTATTCTCTAGAAGTATCCTTCAAGATGTACTGTCACGCCACTTTCGACAACCGGTGATCGAGGAGTACCAAGGAGCAACAGACCTCGAAGATCATTTGTGTAAGTCTGAAAATGCTATGATGCTATATCAATACGTCGACGGAGTCAAATGTCGAGTCTTCCTGACCACCCTCTCGGGCCCTGCTCAAAAGTGGTTCAGTCGATTGCCTCCCTCCTCTGTCCAGTCATTCGAAGATTTCAAGAAAGCTTTCTCCTTCATTTCGCCAGTAGCAAAAGGTATCCCAAAACTTTGATCAATCTGTTTGCCTTAAAGAAGAAACCGAAGGAAACTCTAAAGGAATATATTCGATGGTTCGATCGGGTTGCTATGGAGGTTCCCTCGATCACATCAAACGTATTGGTCAGCGCTTTTTCTCAAGGATTGTTAGAAGGAGATTTCTTCAAATCCCTGATGAGGAAGCCTTTGATTGATTTCAACAGCTTGTTGAGCTGGGCGACAAAATATGTCAATGTGGAGGAAGCTCAATTCGCCCGGAAGAAGGAAGCACACGCCCAGACTACCCCTGCTATGTTATCGAAGTGCAAAGTTCCTCCACCCCCCTTAAGGTGCAAAGAACCCCACCCAAGTCATTACCAATCAAGGCCGCCTCGAAAAGAAAAAATAGTACAAGCGGTCGAAGGTGGGCCGAACCTGACTCGAGGGCCGGAGTGGTGGCTTCCCAAAATGATGAGTCGATTCTATGCCTATCATCAAACAGGAGGTCATACAAGTGAAGAGTGCTACACATATGCTAGGGCGCTCCGAAATGCTACCAACAAGAGTTCATATATACCCACGATACCTGAAGCCTCTCGGTGTTCTCCTCCTTGAGTCATTCACCAGGGTGACTATCATCGGTCAGAGAAGCGAGAGGGTGATCGCCGATCGAAGAAGCGAGATGTCATTCGTCGGCCAAAGGAGCGTGACCGATTGCCCCCTCGGCGGCACCAAGAAGCATCTCAACCTCAACGAGAAATAGATCGGGAAAAAGAAAAAGGCAAAGCTCCTCAACGGGGCACCATGCAGATGATTTTTGATTGCCCCACTGATGGAGATTCCAATAGAGCCCGAAAAGCTCATACTCAGCAGTCAAGTGGGCACCAGTCGTGGAAGAAAAGAGGCCCCCTCTATCATCTTCGGGCCCCATGATCTAAAAGGAGTGGAAGCTCCTCACGAAAATGCCCTGGTAATTCATGCCCTTATAGCTAATTACAATGTGAAAAGGGTTTTCATTGACACAAGCAATTCGGTCAACGTTATATTCAAGCGAGCCTTGGATCAGATGCAAATTAATAATGAAGAACTTCAACCTATGGCGACCCCATTGTTAAGATTCACAGGGCACCAGATACAGCCGAGCTACCATATCATGCTTTCCTTGACTCTAGGAGAAGAACCCTTGGAGAGGACACAACTAATGTGCGTAGATTATATATATTTTTATGCATTGTTTGATGCACATCTACTAATATTTCACGAGCATAATTTACACTTATTGCACCCTATTTCATTATTAGGGCATACTTTTACTCTTTTAGTTCGAAGAACTGTTCTTTGCTTGTTTTCATTAACAAGACCCGATTTGGAGCGAAAACAGAGCAAAAATGAACATTGGAACAGCAAAGGAGAGCCCCAACAGCCAGGTCATCCCTCACAGGCACGGTCGTGCCTCACAGGCACGATCGTGCCTCAGCCTCAGCAGGACCTAAGACAACGATCGTGCCTAGAGACACGACCGTGTGAGTCTCACTGGGACTTCTTAAACAGGGATCGTGTCATCCAGGCACGGTCGTGCCTTGCCTCCATTATTTTCTCAACACATGGTTGTGTCATCCAAGCATGATCGTGCCTCTAGATAAGTGAACATCAAGCCATGGTCGTGCTTCCAAGACACGGCCGTGTGAGTTGGAAAATAGAGGCCATGTCGGATTCTAGGCAGCCTGCAAACCAAAAGTAAAACGGGCATAACTTCTCACACGGTTAGATTTTTGAGCTAATTAAAATGCAAAAATGTAGATAACTTCAAGATCTATAACTTTTATTCAGAGTGTAACAGAAGATAATCAAATCTAGTTTGTGTTAAAAGGCACGATCATGCCTCCCATGTCACCTCATCCGCCCAAACTTGTAGACCAAACTTTAAACCATCATAACTTTTGACTCGATTAGAGTTTTGGGCCGAATAAACTCTCAAATGGAAGATAATTTCAAGGGCTACAACTTTGGTTCATATTTAAACTCGAGATGAGGTGATCTAATAGGTTAAAAAATTATTTTGACGGAGCCCAATAAATCTGCCAGATCTGACCATTTGGGGGAGGTATAAAAAGGTCAAGCAAACCCTTGTTTGGACCATCTTGGGTTTGGGACTTCGTCCCTCTCCTTGGGGAAGGGTTCTCCCATTAGGAGGAAATCCTAGAGCTTCTATCTACATTCATTTCGACGATCCGTCCTCCTTCGGAGCAAGGAGACTCATCCAAGAAGACCGACAACACATTGATAAACATTTCTTTCTCTCTATTACTCTTTGGATTGTAAGAATGTTTCATTTATTGTCTCTTAGTTGTATTTCCTTCTCTATAGAGTAGATCTCTAATTTCTAGGGTTAGAGAGTAATTATGATGTGTGATTGATGTATGAACTATATATATGTCAATTTCCTTATTTTTATGAGATGTTTACTTCTTGCTCTATGTGTGTTGTGTCTACTACATGTTTGACGAAATATGTATGTGAGTAATGCATATAGATGTAAGGGATTTATCTCTATGTTAAGATTGCTATTAGACTGGATAATTGGGAGATCATTAGTGACAAAGGATTCTCATTCAACTGAACTATTATGCCCTTAGTGACAAAGGGCATCGATACTTACCCACTTTCTAGAGTTAAAAGACCTTGACATAGAGACAACCCTTGCTACATAGGAGTAAGTGTGGAGAATAAGGAGATGAACATATTGTAGGACATTAACTAGCATCATAGTGAAATTGAAATCCTAGAATCATTCTCCCCATAGCCAACTTCTCAACCTTCCCTCTCATCTCCCCTCACAACCAACTCTCTTGTTTCTCTCCCCCCCTCTCTCTCTCCTTTTTAAGCTCTCGTTCGTGACCTCAACCAACATTCGATTGTCTAGATAACTTACTTTGCAAAATTGACTAGTGCTTAATCAACAGTCCCTGTGAATATGATAATCTTTTATATTACTGACGACGTAACCGTGTACTTGCGGTAACGTAACAATGATGTATACCATTTCTTGTTGTGGATACCACCTCCGTATACAACGTTATATTGGGGAGATATGCGCTAAGTGCATTTGATGTTATAGTTTTCACATTCCACCAGAAAATGAAGTTCCCGATAGGGGAGTGAGTTGGAGAAGTAAAAGGAAATCAGCAGCTGCTCAAAAATGCTATGTGAATATTGTCTCGGCTGATTCTCGCAAGACTCGGTGAACCCAAGAAACACAAGTGCAAATTGTTCAGGATGTATCAATAAGCCGACTAGTAGAAGGACACGAGGAATCTCAAATACATCCCGATCGGGCGAACGATGTCACCCGAGTCGCAACAGACATCCCTCGAGAGCTCAAGCAAAGTTATTTGACTGCCTTTCAAGAAATCATGATGTCTTTGCCTGGTCTACTCAAGAGGTTATCGGTGTCTCCCCAACCATGATGACGCATTGTCTCAATGTTCTCCCTGATGCAAGATCGGTCAAACAGAAGAAAAGACACTTTGGAGCCGAGCAAGATAAAATTATTAGAATGGAGGTCAACAAGCTTTTGGAGGCAAAGCACATTCGGGAAGTACAGTTCCCAATTTGGCTCGCCAACATGATCTTGGTACCCAAGCCCAGGGAAAAATGGCAAGTCTGCATAGATTTCCAGGATCTCAATAAGGCCTGTCCAAAAGACTGCTATTCCCCTCCCTCGCATCAACCAGATGGTGGACTCCACCTCCGGATGCGAGCTTCTATGTATATTGGACGACTATCAAGGCTATCATCAGATTCCTCTAGCTCCTGAAGATCAAGAAAAGATTAGTTTTGTCATCTCATATAGGACTTTTTATTATAATGTTATATCGTTCGGCCTCAAAAATATAGGAGATACTTATCAATGGCTGATGGACCAAGTATTCAAACACCCAGCCGGGAGGAATATTGAGTTGTATGTCGATGATATCCTAATTAAGATCGTTCGGTCTAAAGACTTAATACCATATATTGAAGAAATATGTCGTATACTCAGGGAATATGGGCTCAAGTTGAACCCAAGCAAGTGTCTCTTTGGCGTCACTAGTGGGTGCTTCCTCGAACATGTGGTGACCGAGCGAGGGATTGAAGAATACCTTGAGAAGGTACAGGCCCTTCAGAATATGGCTCCTCTTCGCAATCTATGGGAAGCGCAAAGACTGGTCGACCGCATAATGACCCTTTCTCGGTTCATCTCTCGATCGGCCAATCGGAACTTGCCGTTCTTCAAAACACTTCATAGAGCTTCCAAGTTTGAGTGAGACGATAGCTGTGACAAAGCTTTCGCTCAACTGAAGAAATATTTATCAAGCCTGTCACTCCTGTCTAAGTCGATCCCGGGGGAGAAGTTATTGATGTACTTATTAGCTTCAGAAGGAGCGGTCGACTCTATCTTACTGCACAAGAAGGGTACCAATCAATACCCTATTTATTTCACAAGTTATTTATTGAAGGACATAGAGACCCGATATACCACATTAGAGAAGCTGGCTTTCGGGATTTTCTTGACCGCCTGACAATTGAGGCATTATTTCCTCTCCCACCCAATCACTATCCTTACTAATAGCGCCTTGGGTCAAGTGTTGACCAACCTGGAGGCTTCCAGTCAATTGATCAAGTGGAATACGGAGATGAGTGAATATAACATCCAATATTAGCCCTGTACGACCATCAAAGCTCAAGCCTTGGCAGATTTCATGACTGAAACTTCCAGTCCCGATCCGAAGGGCACTTGGAAAGTCTTTGTGGATGGATCCTCTTCTCGGCAAGGTAGTGGAGTCAGAATATTATTAATCTCTCCCCGCAAAGAGATACTCCAGTTAGTTGTTTAGCTAAATTTTTGAGCCACCAACAATGAAGCAGAATATGAATCGCTGCTTGCCGGTCTTTAGGCGGCCAATCAAGTAGGTGCCTCCTGGGTTATCATTCATTCAGACTTACAATTGGTCACCCAACAATTAGACGGAAGCTTTGAAGTTGAGAATGAACAGATGCGACGATATGTTAAAGCCTTCCACCAATTGAAAACTAATTTCCAAGAAGTGGTACTCCAGAAGATCCCCGTGCCGAGAATCTGAAGGCCGATGAGTTTGCCAAAATGGCAGGCGCATTGTCCACCTGGACCTTGGAGGATTCGCTCGCTCAAACTTTACTTATCTTCCAAATAGATCAAATATCTCTTCGAGAAGATATAAATGACTGGAGGAACCAATTTGTTGCCTTTCTAAAGCATGGAACGTTGTCGATCGACTACGAACATGCCCGACTATTAAAAAGAAGAGATGCTCGCATCACATTGATCGACGACCATTTATACCGGCGGGCTTTCTCTCGCTCCCTTCTCAAATGCCTCGGACCCGAGGACGTTGATTACGTCATGCGGGAAATTTATGAAAGCATTTGTGGCCACTATATTGGGGGTCGGACGCTCGCTCAAAAAGTATTGATGGTCGGGTATTTTTGGCCAACTTTACAAGCCGACACTGCTCGATTTGTTGCTACTTACATCTATTGTCAGAAGCATCAACGCCTCTCTCATTATCCGATCGAATTGCTAAAGACTTTCGCCATCTCATATTCTTTTGATCAATGGGGAATAGATATAGTAGGACCCTTTCTGATCAATCCGCAATAAAAAAAATTTCTCCTAGTTGCAGTAAGGCAGCTCCGACAACGATGCTAATAATTAAAATAGGGAACTCAGGCTGGCTAGATCCTCAACCAACAGAAATAATTTCGAAGAAACATAAAGGAGACAAAAGAGAGTTACCCTAGATCTTACTCATACTGATGGTGGGCTGCCAAGATGGATCTGAGGATGGCCGAGGCAAATCTGAAGAGAGCTGGAGAAGATTTGACCATCAGCAGCACTAGGGTGGCTAGGGTGACATCAGTTTGACATAAATGGCCGACGATAGCCAACTGCGGTGGTCGGCTGTGGTGAGCTCTCAGGCGATAGACCGACGGTGAAGGAGCTGCTGTGAGGGAGAGAGGCATAACACTGCCAAGCCTGGCCAGCGACACTTCGGTGGCTAGTGTGGAGGAGGAGATTGGCGACGGCTGGATATAGGGGAGAAGAATCGGAGAAGATAGAAATGTCGAGTGAATCGGGGGAAAATAAGTGAGTTTAGGAAAAATCGAGTGAGTAATAAGTGTATAGGTTTAGGTTTATATAATTTAGAGCTTAGGTTTAATAATTCAACTTAGGCTTTTGTAATTAAACCTTAGGTTAATCAATTTTATCAACTTCCAACTTAAATAGAAATATCCTTAAACAATTCATATAAATTTGGTTGAATCCCCGAAAATTTTCTAAAAATTCTCATAATTTTTGATTAAGTTATTTCATTTTTTTTAAGACTTAAGTTTTTATTTGTCATATCTTACACAATTCATATCACAATTATTTGTAAATTTTAATGTCATTTATGAGGAAATAGATGATGGAGAGATGTCTAGCAGTGAAAAGGTTGATGTTCCAGTAGAGTCTAGCGATGAGAACCTGCAAAATATTAATTTAGTTGATTTAGAATGACAACAGGTGATTAAAAATTATAAACAATGTCATGGTATATTATATGATTTTTTTTATTTCATCTCCATAGTTAGAAGATAATATTATTTCAAATGTATGCGTCTTATATTGTGATTTTGTATATATAGTCATATCAAACATTGTACCAGCATATGGTGGCTAGCAGGTTTTGAGAATTTTTGGTGACAAGTAAGTAGTTATTTATTGTAAATTATTTCAGTATTTAATCAGTTGCTTTATTTATCACAGATATCTCATACATGATATATTTTCATGCAGCTTTGTCCCAGATGGCCACGAGGTCGGAGCCTACATATTGAAGAAGTTTAAAAAATGATTGTCTCCATCTGGTACTACATGAAGTGTAAACCAGGATATGAAGAAATTCTATTACGATAAATTTTTGGTAAGTATTTTGAATATAAAATATATTTTGTAGTATAATTAACATGATATTAATTCTCAAAATACATTGTTGTAGAAGTGGTATGTTTGGGAGGAGGGTCATGATGCTGAGTTCAAACAGATTTGGAACAACTAATGCATGAAATTGTATAGGGACATGTTATACAAGTGGAGGAGGAGGGGCACCATGTCATCTGAGGTCCCTGTTGCAGTTTGGGAGGTTTGGAGAGCCATTTGGACTGTCGAGCATTGACAGTTCAATTCAACGATTACTCAAAGCAATCATAATTCAGAGCCTGCTGGACTGACCATCGGATCCACAAAACATACTACTGGATCTCATTCTATCGTTGAGCATGCCTCTAACTTGGTAAGTTTAAAATTAAGTTATATAAAAAAAATTTGCATATGCTTTTTTATTAGTTTTAATGTACTTGCATTATGTATATGTAGGTTGCTGCATTACAGAGACCTGCCACTTGTTGAGAGGTATTTAACAAGACCCATCAGAAGAAGGATGGGTCAATTGTCGATCGACGTTCCACAGCAATTAACGTAACTTTCATGAATATATTTATAGACATATTGTGGAGGTTAATAAAATAATAATTTTGATACAGGAAGCAATGACAACTAAAATTGTACAGGCGTCTCAGCCTAATGCAGAGGGAGAGGGACCATAGTCTATTTTCACCGACCAAGTTAATGACATTTATTATGATGTCATCGATGGAAAGAAGAAAAACTCTCTCTATAGCCTTGGCTCTCAGGCCAAAGTTGTCTTTGACAGGATAAGGGCTCCCAGGGATCAGGGGGCATCCTAGTTCCTCCTCCCCCTCATCTACTAAGGTACAAGCTTTGCAAACAAAAAATCAGGATTTGCGGACTCAACTATCGTCATTGGAGCAGACGATGGTTGAGAGGGACGCAGAGACACGGGAGATGCGTGAACGACAGGCTTGAATTGAGGAGATAGTTCATCATATACAAGTGTATGCAGCAACAGCTTTCACTCCCGATTCACAGATGTCGCGCTCGCATTGTTTGGAGTCCCAGGAGACTCAGGATCCCGATGATTCTCCTGCTGAGTAGATCATTTTGAGGTATATAAGACTAATCTTAGCTATTAAATTTTTCAATCAAAAATATTCCTATTTTTTAAAAAAATTATATGCATATCTAATTGTCTTATAATTTTTCATAATTATTTTCAGATGTTTCATATTTCTATCACCATATCTAGATATCCAAAATCTAAAGTGAGATATGTTTTTTTAAATAATGTCAATATCTATTGTTTATGATAAGTAGTTGTTTTTTATATTTTAACCTCAATATCTATTGTT